>JZLH01S0018251.1:17463-33608 GCA_001188425.1 Eucidaris tribuloides | reverse complement strand
ATTAAAAAAATAAATAAAAAATAAAAAAAATAAAAATAAAAATAAAAATAAAAATAAAAATAAAAATAAAGAATAAAAAATATAAAAAAAATAAAATAAATATCATACTTTCACAGTTATCATTACCATTACTGATAATAGATGGATGTTAGGAATCCATTGTACTACATGTATTTTATGGTACTTGGCCTGGCTGGAGCGTTGTTGTATCCACTGTAGTACTACAGTTAGCGTTGAACGGTTGATTTTGTATTGTCTTTTCAAGAAATCAATACAAAAGTACATCACGCATAATCATTGTACATGTGATGCACAATCAGGGATCTGAAAGGAGACAATGTTGTTTGGAAACAAAGTTTTGCTCAGTCTCCTTTCCAGACCCTGTGACTCTTTCTTTCTCCTATTTTAGTCTTAGTTCAAGGCAGTATATTGATGAAAGTAATTTCTCTGTAAAAGATGGATGCCTTCAAATGCCTGGAAGCCAGACTAAGTTTTTCCTCGGCCCTTTCATGCAACATAGTTGAGATCTCAAGGAATTTTGTCTTGATCTGACTGCCCTAGTTGCCGTGTATATACAAATATCACATATCTATGCCTTTAATATGCTAATTGCCATACCAGACGCTGTCGCTGTGTGTGTCACTGTAACCGTGTGATCAACGATATTGGGAGTGTCAAGTCCTTGGGTCTCACTTTGACTCTCTTTTCGCTCAACTTTTTTGTTGTTGTTCTCTCCCGTCTTTTCTTCCTACCATGCTTGGCTGGTTTGCTCTTTGGTCCATGGAGCGGTGTGTATAGTAGGCCAACTCTACACCCCATGCGTTTGTGTATGTGTGTGTGTGTGTGTGTGCGTTTAAATGCTACCGGTGTGTGCTTTTGATAATCGAGGGGCACGGTTTAAAACCCAACCTCTGCGACCCAGTGATTTTACTCTAGGCTCTGACTGTGGTCGTAGTCAGATGCTTGAGAGGAATTTGGTTTCCTTCCGGAAAGTTGACAGCCGGGAGTTTGGAGGATTCTTTGGAGCGAGAGTTCCAGGGCTAAAACTGGACGGCATTTTGACGACCAGGTGTGCTATTAGCTCCGGTCTTTTTACCTCCTTTGATCTAACTGGTCCTGAATTGTACAGAGATCGCATTAGTGTGTTTATTGTTTTACCATTTTTGTTTTTTGTAAACGACAAAACACTCCTGCTCGAGCTCTTACAAAGTCGGGACCGGTGGAGGAGAAATTTTGGTTCTAAACTTTGGATACTGATTAATTCTCGTTGGATCGCAGCCTCAGGAATTCAGTGGTCTCGTTTGTTTCTTTCATCCTCGTTAGTTATGTCACTGGAGTGAGAGTGATTTTGACAAAGTTTGTCGTTTGAGAAAAAGTTGGAATCATGAGCTACCAGAGTGGACGTTCGTCGCAGCGGCGTCTCGTGACGACCAAGAGGACCACCACGACTTCGAGCAGCGGCGGCACGAGATCGGGAAAGACGAGCAGGGTAATGATATTTGTTTTGTTCGCCTTTTATGATTAGATTGGCTGCAGTGGTGTGTAATTTGTTTGAGTGTTGCAGTGTATGGGATTATGAAGGTACTGCAGAAGCTACCTCCATGATGTGATCATGTGGGCAAGTTTTAACCCATTGGAGCCTAAGAACGAGATATTTTGGGCCCTGGTCTATAGAGAATATGTGTTGTATTGAAATCACATCATCTCCAAATGGATTAATGGTGAACTGCACGTGATCATGATGAGTGAACTAGGTCTTCAGTTAATGATGAAAGGGGGAGGGCATGATGGGGGAGGGGCATGATAGGGGAGGAACAAGATGGGGTTATTGGGGTGGGGTAGGATAGTGTGGATGGGGCTAGTACTAGGGGTGGGGCATAACTTGATGTAGCATTGTAATGTGAGTACAATTAAGAAATTGGTCCTTTTGTAGGATTGGTGTACATTGGAATGAAATATTGTCTCATTTGACTACAGAGGAAGTTGAACTATGCAAGTTTCTTAGACTGCAACATTCTTTGAATACCTTCCATTATTTGAGAGGCACTTGTGTCTCTTCTTTTGCACTTGTCCTTTTGGAAGTTTCAACTCGTTCCGGACTGGGCACAAGTTAACTTGAGCTGGGGTACTCTATGGTCCATGGGTGTGTAGAGCAAAATCAGACCATCTGCAATGAGTTTTATACATTTTTCATGTTACAAATAGAAGATCCTGATCAAATCTTTATTCATCATAAGAAGACAATCATGACAATAACACATTAAGTTACAAAAATTTGGGGTGACTTGCAGTCCATTTCTAGCATGTAAATCTTAAACCCACTTTCAAGTTTTCCGAAATCCTGTTTTCAATTATCCGCCAGCTAGCTCTGTATTAGGTCTGGATTTCACACATGGTTTTGCCTCGTTGGCATGTAGTTTTACTATATAAAGTTTTAAAACAGCTTAGAATTCGTACCCACGTTGGAAAATACACGCAAGACCAATTCCTTTATTAGATTCATCAATGGAGTCGGAGTTGTGCTCGACTAAGTTTATCGCATTCACTGCGATGGTATGCCTGTTTGTTGTACTTTACAACGTGCTTAGAATTTAAAGCCATATAAATAGTTCAAGCCAATCACTGAATTTCAGTGAACTTAGTAAATTGATGGTAGGGATGTCACATGTTTTTCTGTGAAACAAATTTATCACGTAAAAGCGATGTATAGTACATTTACGTTGCTGACCAAGTAAAAAGGTCTTTTAATGTGTTGTTAGTAACCATTTGAAGTTACTAGGCAGTTGACAATGAAGAAGTTGTTAAATTATCTGCCAAAGAACATGCCCCATTTCTTGAAAGTTCAAATTGTTAGGTTCTAGACCAAATACAAGTGCAATCTCAACTGCTGTGGAGTAAACTAAAATTTGTTTTCATCTGTGATCAAAAATGTCTTCAGAACAGTTTGATTTCTTTAAGATGATCTTATGTAGACTCCACCCAGAGTAAGTGTTTACTCTTTTGGAACACTGTGTCTTAAGAGTTACACAACTTGGGTAGAAGCACGCCCTCCCCTCGATCGTTAATTAAACCTTTTACCAAGAAGAAACACCAGACAATAGTAGGGGATTATGTACAGTAGCATTTATATTGCCTTAGTATAGACCCCAATTACCTATAAATGTTGTGCAGTAGTATGGGGGTTAAGTGTTTGTCTCTGTTAAAAACTGTATTGTGTCACGTAGCCTTCTGGCTTTTCATTACACAAAGTTCCAAATGGATGTTTTTTGTTTGCCTAAGTTATTGTTGAAACTTTCAGGACCTCCCTGTGGGAACATATTTGGACAAAAGGAATCCTATACATAATGTTAGTTTCAAACATAATAATGTGACCTCCGGTGGAGTAATTGTTTGTTTATGAGGACATAGATATTTGCCTATGCACTCACAGGTATCTCGGAGTCAGACATATAAGTTTACCCATGGCCATGATTACTATGGGGTAACGGTCTAGAGGCGTGAATTTAATTATCTCTGGGTATTTGTGTTGTTACCTGATCTGTACAGAATGTCTGGGCCTGTATCGCCACTGTTGCCGATCTAGTTATTTAGCCCCATATTGTTCAAATTTTACAAACATAACATATTATCAATATTTCCTCTAACTATTCAGCAACAGCACTTACATGTAGTTGTTGCCTTCTTCCTTGCTTTTCTTTATTGGTGATATTTCAAAAGCTGGTTTGGTCATAGTTCAGTACATGTAGGCCTATATACCCATCACCAAGATGGCGTAATAAAGTTGCACAACCCAAGGGTAAGGAAAGTGACAAATATCATAATGATATAAAGTATGAAAGTGAAGTGTCTTAAAAAATCGAAAGTTTTATGACCTTCACAGGTGGCAAAAGTTTTGATATTTATGTTTTTCACAAAAGTATTTTCTTGTCTATGTTTATGTTTCACAAAATGTGCAACTTTATCAGGGTATCATGGTGACAGGTGTATATCATTTTGATATTGCCCCCCCCCCCAGCTTTATGTGTAGTTCAGTCCTGTATGTAATGTGACACATGCATGTACATTGTGTATAGTAGGATCATCCCATTACAGCTATGGGGATAGTTGTGATGACATGACTTGACACTAAAGCTTAAAGAAAAAAGGATGACTGTTTTCTCTTTCAATATGAACAGAGAAAGTGATATTTCTTCAGAGTTTGATTGCATATACTGACATTTTGATTGTTTCAGACAGCTTACATGTATGTAGACCCATGTTGATATAAATCAATGAATGTGGTTACTAATCAATGTGGAGGTTATGTCATTAGCTGGTGAAGCATTCAATGTAGATACTGAATGGTATGCATTAGTGTGTTTGCACATGCATTTAAATACCACCATGCATTCAAATGAACAATATAACACAAATCAGCCGCTGCCTCTTGTCAGAAAAAAAGGATAGTTTCAATTGCATAATCTTTTGTGATGTGGTTCGTGTGGGCGGGGGGGGGCGCCACAGTGTGTTTGGTGAAGTTGTGTGTGTGCTGCTCGAAAGACATGATTACGTATTTATACCTTCGTCACTGTGAGTTTGTCGTCCATCAAAATCTCTCAAAAATTTAATTATTTCTATTTGGTGGGTTCACACGTGTCGCCCAGAAATGCTAAGTTTTATACGCCAGAAATATGGGTTAGGTCAAAGTGAAAAATGGTCGGCAAATTGTCAGTTTTCTGACAGGGCCCCAAGCTTGGCGAACTAGTGTTTTCTTTACAGTTACAGATCGCTGAGCACACCAGCGTCTTTTCCACTTGTTCAGCCATTTCACACCACACAATAGACGGGGGCCCTGCCACAGGGGCTCCCATGTAGTATCTACCAGTGTGGAAAGGGGGCGTGGCACATTGGCTGGCAAAAAGGGGGTGTGGCTTCCCAGCTGTTGAGCTACAGTAAGTATGTAGCATGGGATTGTGGATTTCATTGCTAGCCTGTTGAATACTTCAGGCACACATGTATGCAATAATCTGCACAGTTCATGGGTGGTGTGGTACATGTTCAGTGTACATGCTATTGTCTGTCCCTGATCAGAACTTGTATTTAGAGACCACCTTTACTTTTACACCACCTGACTTTAGAGCCACCTGTCTGTAAAGACCACTTCTTTGGTTTAACCCTATGACTATCAACCCCCTACTGCATTTACAATATAAAATGTATACATATTTGTAAAAGGATTTACATGTAGGGGAATAAAGAATAAATGTATGTCCAGTTTGTGTACATAATTTCAACTCGGGTCAGATCATCATATCTGAATTTTAACATTTACTCTATGAGTGTGAGTTTCTGATTAGTTTTGTGGACTCTGAATGTTAAGACAAGTTGAATTTTTTTCAGTCCTCCCCCTCCCCCCCAAAAGTTCTCTTCTCAGGCAATTTTGATTTATCCATACATGTATCTTTGTAATCAAGTCCAGTCTTGCACCATATAGTACAAGCATTTAGCAGATTTTGGACCCGCAAGTTTTGAAAACATTATTAACCTGTTAAGAACTAATATACTATGCTTGGGTGTATGGGGAGTGTGTGTTTCACCAAAATCAAAGTGGTGTCAACAGAGTTTGAAGTTGATGTAATTATAATTTTTAACAGTTTAATGATGAGGCTGGGATAGGTGATATAAGAAACTTGTACATGTGCACATTATTTTTTATATTTTCTCTTTTTGCAACATTCATTTTATGATTAATAACTAGAATGAGTTTAAATGATATTAAAAAGGCTTAGTTATGAAGAGTCCCAAAGACTTTAAGGGGTAAATAATTAGTTCTTCTAACAATGATTTTATGATGTCCTTTAGATATTACCACAAGAGTGCCTCTGAAAGAAAATTCTCATGACATTGCTAAGTCAAATAAAGCTTGTGGTCAGCCATATTGAACTGTGGTGATTTTGTCGTGCCTTGTGCAATTACCGCAAGAAATAAAATGCCTCGTTTGGAACCTGGCCTTGGTTTTTGATGAAAGAGACTTGGCTCTTTCCATTTTTATTGTGTTGTGGTATTTGTAGTGGAGACACGTCGCATCCCTACCTGTTTGACAATTTGACACTATTTTATGAATTGCTCCTATTTATTTTAGTCGACGCTGGGATCTAACAGAATAAATATTGACAATGAACTTGTGAATGGACATGGACTTGAAGGTGGGCCTTGAAGAGTTAACAAGTTTGGGTTGAAGATGAATTGGGAAGTTTGCAAATATATTCATATTTATGCAGGTTTCTTGTTATGTTACATGATTTACTGGCTGTTCATTTCAGTGGTTTTACAATGACTGAATCCCCTTGGTTGTCTTTTTGTCTGTCTTTGAGGTATTTGCGTAGGATGGTTGGTATGTCTTGGAATAAGGTTCTGTGGCTGTTCATTGTCATTGGATTTCTGCAAAACAGGCATTTTTTTCCAAATGGTTTACTTGGTCGTTCTCTTTTTCGGTTGTGGATTTTCAGTGCAATTCATTTGAAAGTGAAAACTGTCATTAGACAGTCATACATGTAGATTGGGACTGTAGTGCCACCATAAAAACTTCAATTTGTAATCATATCTTGGAAACTAGTGAAAAAAGGCCGCACCCCACACCCCCGTCCGAAAATAGAATCCTACAGTATTCTAATTTTATTTCCTTGTTTCAGTTCAATTCAAACTTTATATCCACAATATTATGCAGTTTGTCTTCAAAATACTTGTCCACATTTTGAAGGTAAATGACATGATTGGGGGTAGTCCTCAACTTGGGCTGAAGCTACTCTAGAATCAAGTAAACTATGCAAGGATTCTCCTGTGAAAATCCTGGAGTCAAACATTGACTCATTCTAAGATAACTAATGTCAATATCCCTCATGGTAGGCAAACCTACTGTGTGGCTCTCTATGGGTCCTATTTTTATTGTGCCTCAATGAAATTAAAATACTGGTATGTTCGTGCTTGATTCTCCGTAAGTAAACAAATTAGAGACAAATCCTTCCAGCTGGGAGATCCATTCCAGCTGGGGTATAGTTGGTATATATTTCAACTCATTTGGTTCTTGAGGCATTTTCAAGTGTTCCCAATCATGTCACTAACCTTTAACTCCTAGAGGGTGTTATAATGGCGTCATTAACCCATTGGATCCTGAGTACGAGTTAACTCATGTTGGGGTCTTTGGGAAATGCCTGTTATACTGTGATACGAATTGTCTACAAGGGGTTAACAGATGAATAGAACTGAATAAAAGCCACTAAATGCACAGCGATGTTAAAGTAAGCCATCTAGACTGATAAAGGACAAATATGTTCCCAACATAGATTCTGTCAATGCTGTAGGTTTTTTTTATAGAGCTCTTGAGAGCTAAATTTTGTGATATTAACTAGGTTTACAAGCAGATTTAATTAAGTAGACTGCCCAGGGCCACATCATTTTGCTTTTCTTTGGCACATAGTGTGTACTGAAGGTTGTAAGCTTGAAATATATTAACCTCTTTCCCATAATCCCCAAATCAGTGTATACATGTACATGTATTTCTTGAAAGTTCATTGGGTTCCATAGGAGTACCTTCAGCATGTTAGGATTAGACATTTCCAATCGAATGTGGTTAACACCATTCATGTAGGCTTACAGGCCTCCACTGCCGAGATTTTCAAAGCCATTGGAACTTTGAAGCTTAAACCATAATCGCAAAATCAGTGTGTATTTCTTAAATTTCGTCAGGTGAGGTTCCATAATTGTACCTGTACCTGTACATACTGGGATTAGATATCCCCTGTTGATTGTGGTTCAAACCATTATTCATGAACAGGCCTCCTCTGCTGAGATTTTCAAAGCCATTGGAACTTTGAAGCTTGTGGATTTTATGCATGGCCTCTCCCCACGTTTCCAGCATTATCTGTGCTCACTGAATAGCGTGTTTAGCATGACATGATGTTTGGGCAGAAAAAATACGAGAAAGAATGAAAGAGAAAAAAAAGTTTTTTACAATTTGACTAACACCATGATGGGTCACGAGATTCAATAGATTGAGGTCATATTATTTGCTCATTGTATTTTTTTTGGTAAGTTTGATTTTCATTTTTTGCTTGCCTGGGAACTGAAGGTCTGTCATTTCTTCCAGACCTTCAAACTCGATGCTTTCAGAAAGAACTTGTTAAAACAGTTTATGTGTGTGTCTGTATTTTGTGTTGATATCTGTGCGTTTGTCTATTATTTGTGTGTTTTGTGTTATGTTTGTGTACGTCTGTTTGTGTGTGTGTGTGTGTTTTTGTGTATGTCTGTGTGTGTTTATGTTTATGTATGTCTGTGTGTTTGTGTGTTTGTTGTATGACTGTGTGCATGTGTACATGTATTTGTGTTAGTGTGTGTCAAACTGTGTGTGTGTGTGTGTGTGTGTGTGTATGTGTGTGTGTCAAACTGTATGTGTATGTGTGTGTATGTGTGTGTATATGTGTAATATTGTTTATGGTTAAAGCAAGGACAGACATGTCTGGTTTTTCAATTGAAAGAGGATAATCCTTTCAATTTAAGGACACTGAGAAACATTTGTCAAATGTCAAATGGATCTCTAAATTTCTAAATCCACCCATTTCCCATTTCTGAGATGTACATGTACATGTAGCAACAAATATGTATTGTACTGTGTTGTTTTGAAGTATCTCCCAAAGACTGAGTTTGTTGCCTACAAGCCTGAGTAAAGGTTGGCTTGTTGGTTGTCCAGAAGGGCCATAGCAATTGTTCCTGGCAGAAAGGCCTTAACATTTAATTGCCTCTATTAAACTTTAAAACCATTGGCTCTTTTCATATGAAATCATATGTGATATTCTTAGATCCTTCTGTCAGTTTGTCAAGTGCAAATATCAAATAGGGCGTATTTCTCAAATTAGAGAACATTTACTGTTAAAGGTATATGGCTAACATTTACCACAGTTCAAAAAATCTGAGCTACATGATTCCCCATGCTACCATTGCCTTTGATAAGGTCTAAAAATGACGCCCTGAAAAAATTGTATTTCAAAATGATTATTTAGTGCTTTAAAAAAGTGAAAATCGTATTGATCGGATTCACCTGCCCATTTTTTCCCATAGACTTTGTGTGTACACCTAGGCTATTTAAACTCGCCCTGAGTTTTAATTGTTTATTCATTCATACCTTGCCATTGGCAGTGTAACTTTCCAAACTTTTGTATTCTAGGGTGTTTATTTGTCCATTTGAACACTACTATGTAGCTTAGATATCATAGTTTGACAATTTTTTAAATTGAAGCTGCACAATGTTAGCCTATCACTTTAAGGCCATTCTGCCTGGAACATTTGCTTGGGCCCTTCAGGCGGACAACCTATGATTTTATCTGTACCCCATGGGGGTTATCATGTACCCACACCCACACATCCACACCCACACCCTCACCCTATAGACTCCCACACACCCCACACCCTCACATGTACCCTACACACTTTCACCCACAAACACTTCCCATCTCAAAACGGTCCATTTTTCTCTGCATACCAAACACCTGTAGATTTCAATAACAAACAATGGCACTTGTAAAGCGTCTTATTCAGTGATTTTGTTGTCCCTCCAGTGGGTTTTAAATGCTAGAGTTTGCATACTCATTCTTTCAGGAAGACTTCTAAACAAGTATTTCAACAACAGTGTAACAATATGCTTTAATCAGGAACTTCAGGAGTCAGTAAGAGTTAAAGGCCCTGTATAAAGTGTTTCCAGTTTAAAAAAATCTGGACTGCATGATTTCCCCATGCTACCAGTCTTCTGACATGTCTAAAAATGAGCCTGAAAAAATTGCAGCTTTAAAACGATCAGGCAAGATGCTTTAAAAAAGTAAAAATCATTGGGAGACCATTCCAGCTTTTCCCCATAGACTGCTGTGTTGCAGAATTTCCTATCGCCCGATAGGAAATTAATGTGCCAATTTGTATCTGCACATATTGTACTAGTGACAGCATAACTGTCCAAACTTTTGTGTTCTAAGGTGTTTATTTGTCCATTCAAACACTGTAAGATATGTCAGATAGCAAAGTTCAACAATTTTTTAAACGTGTCTTCCACAGTTTTATATAGCGTCTTTAAGATGCAGTGGAGACGGGCTTTTCAACCTACTGTGTTATGTTAATCCTACTTATGCAGCAAAGTTCGTTAGGAAAAAAAGTGGTCAAGCTTACATGCTTTGGGCCACTGGGTTTTTTCAACAATACCAACAATCATGTAAAAGAGGCTGCCTTCTTAAAAGTGCGGCGATGCATCAATTATCCGGTGACTCTTTCCAGTTTTCAGTTTATGGCTTATGTTAATTGCGCCTGAAGTATGTTTGAACATCACAATCTTGTGATCACACAAGGCAACCCTATCTTATAATACTATCTAACAGCCAATATTATTCCCCAAAGTATGAAATTTTCCTGAAAAGAAGCAAATTCTTCTCAATCAATTATTACAATAATGTCAGAAATGACCAAGGAATACAAGCCACTATTTCACTTACAGACATATAGGATTAAAGTGTGACCCTGATACAAATTGAACCCTTAGAAAGCCACACAACAGATTTAACCATTACCAGATTACAGTAGTTTCAGATAATAATTGTACAACAAAGAGGAACCATTTGTCCATGAAATTTCCAAATGCAGAAACCTGAAGCAGTAGTATTGATTTAATTATCATCGTGTCCTAAAACGAAGATTACTCCGAATCTTACCGTTTCCCTTGAAATGGTCATTTACTGCTGTTACATTACTCTTACCTTTTTAAATTGGAAAAATGAGGCTGCTACATTAAAAATAATTGCCTGCAGTGTAGTACAGTGTAATTGTACATGTATCTCAGAAAAGACTTCTATGATACATGTATGTTGCTTTGATTTAGTGGGGTAAATGCTAGTGTTGCACGACTCCAGGATTTTGGGGAGTCGACTAGTCGCTGATCAAAAGTCGCGACTCCGACTATTTGCTGACTCTTGGCATTCAGTTCTGTTGGTATGATCAACAGGTAAAAAGAAGCACACTACAACCTATACAATGACCGTTCAGTGTCCTCCTTCAGTGATGTCAGTGATTTTGATGCAAAAGTAGTCCATCGTTGTCCAATTTCATTACCAATGATAATGGTTAGTTCATTTTGAAAATAATTTTTGAACTTATGTTGTTTCACCTACCATAGTCCCACATATTGTCATTGATGTTTTGACTGGTTTATATGGCATACATATGTATGTGATTACATGGAGTCGATTCTGGCATTTCTAAAGTTGGAATCACAACTCCTCTACGATTTCACGGCTCCGACTTTTGGCGACTTAGTCGTGCAACACTAGTAAATGCCCTTATCTCATACAGTGTTGAATCAAAAAGGTGAACCCATTGACAACAGACTGTGAATACCAAGAAACCTTTTGAATTTTTAGGTTTCATCTAACCATTTTATGTCATTTGCTACAGAAACCTGATGACCTTATGCTATTAAAGTATTTGAAAGATGTTGGTATAATGAGATACACCCATACTGGAATTAATTCCACTGTAATCCGAATATTTGACCAGCAAGCAATGATAGTGAAGCCAAACCAAAATTTTACCCTGGACATCAGCATGCGAGTACTACCAACTCCAGGACTAGTAATATTTGTTTTTCATAAAAAGTAGCATTTAAATATTGTTTGAAGGTTACCCGAAAAAGCTCATTGTCATGGTTTGTTAACTGGTTTTGGATATACTGTAACTGAAATGAATACAGGACTAATCTCTTTTGTTATAATTCTACCATTTTCGTTGGGGCAAATGGGACTCGAATTATAAGATGTGGCAAGAACGAAGAAAACTTAATTCTTATAGAAAAAAAGTAGAGACACTACTGAATGCTTTCAGAATAAATACTTAATATTAATCTGTGAAATGCATTTTAGGAATTTTTTGTGGTATAACCGCAGTGATCCCAGTGGCTGGTTCACAACTAACGAACCATGATGTATTATATTATTATTTTTTTTTATATATACTGTAGATCTTTTGTACCAAAAAGCAGTAAAAAATTTAACAGAAGTTTATAAACCCTGCAACAATGGACAAACAAATAAATAAAGCGCAAATTGCAATTATTGAACGTTACATGTACATATACTGTATACAGTATCTATCAACTGTACTACAGGGGCCCGTTGCATAGAACTTTAACCAGAGAAAAACTACGGTTATTTTAACCAGAGTTTTTCTCCTATGGGAAAATGCATGGTAAAATTATGCTAACCGGAGTTTTCATATTTAACCGGAGAAATTTCTCCGGTTAAAGTTTTATGCAACGGGCCCCAGGTGTACATGTTTGTGATGGAAAGTTTATTGTACTGAAATTAAAACATATGTTTATAGATTATATGATTGGAGTGGAGTAATTGATTTCACATTATAGCTAGATTTATGCAATCATGTACAATTTAGTGTCAAAATAGTTTTGTACCGTTCTATGGCCAGCAGAATGGCCCTAGCATGTTTTCCCAGCAGAAGGGCTTAACCCTAAATTGCCTGTAATTTGAAAACCATTGTAGAAATGAAAATCAAAGTAGTGAGATATTTGTAGATCCTTCTGTCAGTCTGTAAGTGCAAATAATAATAAAAAAAAATCACACATTACAGAAAATTTACTGTAAACGCTCTTTTGCTGGGAACATTATGCTAGGGCCCATTTGTCGGCCATGTGACAATATTTTCTCTTAAATATAGGACTGAAGGATTATTTAATCTGTTCATATCTGTCACCTCCATTGACCTGTGCTGCACTCTGTATCTGAATGGAAGGCTTTTGTGGTACATGTGTGTGTGGGTGGACTTCCGATGAACACAATTAAGTGAAAAAGATTTTTTTTCTTCACATTTCTGCACATTTGTTTGTATTTTGGATTATAGTATTGTCCCCTTTTCTGTAATGCAAATTTCAGAAATTCAGATTATGAAGACAAGTCTAGTTTGCCCATGGATGTGAACCAGATTGAGGTTGATGGTAATTTATGTGAAAGATGTTAAATAAAATTTGCAACCTTAAAACTGATATCATGAAAAATGTATAATAGATAGGAAGTTAGATGGATAGATAGAAGGTAGAGCATAATTAGACAGTTGGAGGATAGATGAGTGGATAGATATGAAAATACAGATACACATGAAGAAAGATAGATGGTAGAG
The DNA here is from genome assembly GCA_001188425.1 of Eucidaris tribuloides. Classification (NCBI taxonomy): domain Eukaryota; kingdom Metazoa; phylum Echinodermata; class Echinoidea; order Cidaroida; family Cidaridae; genus Eucidaris; species Eucidaris tribuloides. The sequence continues at coordinate 20,411 of JZLH01S0018251.1, read as the reverse complement.
GAAAAGATAGATGGATAGATAGATAGATAGGTGGATCTGTTACTGAACAAAGAATAGTAATTTCATAATTTCTGTAGTTCTTCCCACTGCTCTAACTCAACCCATAAATTAATTTTGATATTTTTTTTGGCTGATTCTGGAAAAGTAATATTCACTGCAATTTTGTAGATCTTTACAAATGTTTTATTGATTTGGTATGCTGATTTTTAAGCACTATATTTGTGGACACAGGCAGATAAAACCTCACAGCTTCACATTGTTCTTCATCACTTCAGATGTGATACCAATAGTGATTGCGCAAGAAAGGGGGTGTGGCGCTTTTTCATCTATAGACACTCCACTACTCCCAATGCAGTACTGAGCAACAGTAGGTCAGTGTATAACCATGAAGCTAGCTCCATGGTATAACTTTGATCATAGTTCAAACATGGAGCTACCTTGGTTCAAGTAATGTCTCGTATGTAACACCATGGTGTACTAGCCCTGTGAGCGAGACCCTTTTGTACCATGTTTGATTAAACATCGCTGAAAAGATCTATTTAACAAAAGAAGAAAAGTACCATGTTTGATTAAACACAGCGAAAAGATCTACAAAAGAAGAAAAGTTTGTTCATTGTAAATAATGCCAGCTCTCTCGATTCAATGACAAAATGTTGAATGCTACAGGCAGTTTGGAATAATGCGGGCCAGTCAACTGTGATTAAGGATAAATACTGCAAATACTAGCATTAGTCATCAACTAGTTCTATTGATAATTGTTGGTCTACTGAGATTCACTCGTACATTTAGGTACAAAAGTGAGATACCAGAAGCAAAAGTTATCTGTACAATATATTATCATTACCTCAGGGGTGAAAATATGTACAATAATATATTTATGTGCATGAACAGCCACATTTTCGTTAAATACAGATGTATTGAATGAATGAACAATAATGGGAGATGTATACTGTCATTAATTTGTTTAAACCAGATATATCTTCGTGGGAATGAAACTACACTTTTTAAAGGTAATTTGGTCCTGGTTATGCCCCAGTGTGCAATTTTATTTTGGAAAAAGTACTGCTGAGTATATAGAAAAACTGACACACAAACCAACAAACTTTCATATCCATAGATGTATGTGTGTTTGTGCGCATGTGAGTAGGTGTGTTTTTTCTGTGCTTGTGTTTTTTGTCAAGAAATAGCCATTTAGTTACAAAGTGACAAAAAGGCATAAATTGGCAACTCTAAACTATTTTGCCAGTTTGTTAACTTGTGGGACAGCCATTCCATACTTGTGTCACGCGAGTCATGCATGCTGTGTCTTACGAGTCACATGTCAGGGTATAGATGATTGATTTACTTGATCGAGTAATGGATTCGGCTCTAATATTTTCTCGGTTTTGATCTAGACCCTTGTTTGTGACTTGTGTGACGTGAAACATGCGTGACTCGCGTGACATTTACGTGGAATGGCTTAAAAAGTCATCCTAAATCTGACAAAATGCACATACAGGCCAACTTTATTTTCTTAAATTTGCATTTTTTTGTTTCTCAAGTAGCCATGTCATGAGTATAAGTACATGTATAATTTATATTTTTTTAATTTTTTTATTTATTTAATTAAACTATGAACAATGAATGATGAGTAACAGAACTTTAAAAAAAAAGTTCTCACCATTTGCCATCACCATATTTGTTTGGGGGTGACATACATGTACCAAAAACTTGATGATACATGTACCTATACACATAGTGCATATACACTGTAGTGCTGTAGTACTGGCTTCAGTGGCAAATGTATCCATTCTAAATTTCATGCAGTCACTGTCTACCAGCAGTGTATGCAATGAAAGATAACTTTTTACTAAGACCTGTTCCAATTACAAATTGTGGTTTTCACAACAAATTCCAGTTGTACTCCGTTCAAAAGACCAACAGGTCATCAGACTGTATAAGTTAAGTTTTTATTGACATAATCTAGGCATGATCAATGAAGAATAAAGTGCTGGATAAAAAGAATCTGTTTTGTGTCAAAAAGTAGGGATAGTTACAAGTATTATACTTACTGTATTATGTTTCGTTAATGGTGCTTTTATCAAGAACGATAAAATGTGGGGAAGGTATTGTGAGACATGGTACAGAGTAAATGAGCAAAAGTGTAAAAGGAAGGCTTTAAAAGTAGTGCACAATACATGAATGATTGAATGATGTAGCATTTGAACACAAGTAACCCCCCCTCCCCCAAAAAAACTCAAACAAACAAAAGAAAGTTCTACTGCGTGTCAGTATTCTTCCATATAAAGTGCGGAAATGCTGGGCTTTAATTACTATGTTAATTAAACTACTGTAGGAATCACCAACATTGTAATCAAATGTTCATAATATTCAGGCAGTTTTGTAGTGAATACACTTTTGAATAAATTTCTAATTAAATATTCGTTAAATAACTTTGGCAATTTATGCAGAAATTCACAACTTTGTGCAATTGTTGCAAACAATGCAAAAAGAAAAGGAAAAAAAATGTGTCAGTTTTTTTTGCTTCAACCTGCCATTCCTTATTCATTGATTGCATCAAGTCATGTGATCAACTGATCTCAGTATTGACCAATAGCATCATATCTACAATATGAATTTAGTCTTTGCTCAAGCCCAATTACAGAAATGTGCAGAAATGAAAGTTATGAATGGTGTTTTAAACTTTTGATAGAAATTTCCTTTTAAAAATGGCTGCCAACTAACCTTCAAGAGACTTTCACAAGATTTCTTTCATGCTTGAAACACCAATCACAGAATTCATTTCCAAACAATAAGTACATCACAAAAACAAGAACAACAGCTACCAAAAACCCACCAGTGATCTTTGCCCTCCACACCCATGCACCCAGGCTATTCTCAACCTCAGGGGGGTGCAGGGATAATAAACGACCGCAAACCCCGCAAAAAGCATTTTCATCACGGATTCC
>JZLH01S0018251.1:705-17438 GCA_001188425.1 Eucidaris tribuloides | reverse complement strand
TCATTCCAAACAATAAGTACATCACAAAAACAAGAACAACAGCTACCAAAAACCACAGTGATCTTTGCCCTCCAACACCCATGCACCCAGGCTATTCTCAACCTCAGGGGGGTGCAGATAAAAACGACCGCAAACCACGCCAAAAAAAGCATTTTCATCACGGATTCCGAAGAATTCATAATATTATAAGTACATACAATGCTAAAGAACTGCTGTTATATGATGCTTGTATACCTAACCCTACTGCATAATAAGCCCCTGACAGGCCCTCATTCATCCTTGCGATGAAAGATATGTTTTTCTTTCTCCTTTCCCCGGCGCTGAAGGAACTTTTGCAATTATTCTTGATTTTAGGGTTGGTGGTCTGTAAAGATTTCATCGTCTTTATTTTCTTTTTGTGTGTGCGGTTACTCAGTCATATTGTCAAGAGTTTTTCAACAAAGAGGTCAATACTTTATGTTAAATTTATATTGCTGGCTTCCTTAGCATCTGTATTCATCATATGAAGGATTATGACATTCTGTAGGTGGGTTGGGCATGGTTGAAATTTGACAGTGCTAGTACAGGTATCTGAAGTGAATTGAAATGTAGAAGAAGTGACTCTGTGATTGTCAAACGTTACAAATGACATGAGATGATGCCATGGGGTCAAACAATTTTACACTGTACCACCAACATCACCACCACCACCATTACCACCATCACCACCATCACCACCACCACCATCACTACCATCACCACCACCATCACCACCACCACCACCACCACCACCACCACCACCACCACCACCACCACCACCACCACCACCACCACCACCACCACCACCACCACCACCACCACTACCATCACCACCACCACCACCACCACCACCACCACTGTACCACAACTACTTCTCTAGACATATCATCCTACTCTATGTTGGATATATCCATTCATACATCTCAAGTACAATTGAGCATTCAATCTAGACTTCCTCAAGCAGTTTGCCCCTCCCTCCTCAAAAAATAAAATGAAAACAGTAACAACATGCACATTTCTAATGAGCTGGAGTGTTTGACCTCAGTGTAACCTCGTCAAAAAAGAAAGAAAAATAAAAACGGGCTCACATTGTGTTCATTTCTAACGAGGTTAACAAGTTTTTGACCCCATGCCCACCCCGGGAATCAAAAAATGAAATGAAAACAGTTACACCACGTAGACTTTCATCAGCTTCATTATTTGCTCCTCCAGGGGTTCATCTCAATATTTAATCCTCAAGAATAGCAAACATGAACAAATTTAACAGCGTCCCTATTTACTTATCTCCTGTGTGTGAAAATCTGCAGATACCAAATATGAAAAATGAAATGAATTAAAATTATTGCAGTGGACGCCGTATTCTGCTACTCTCCCGTTTATGTGTTTATCGTGTTTGTGGAACAGGTCCGGGCAAATATGGTGCACTTCTGAACCGTTTGTCTCCTTTTGATTCAGTTTTAATTTGGTGTGGATTGCCCTGCATTTTCCCATGTTCATACAAGTGGCTGTTTGCCTAGATATGGACGATTGGGTCTTGCCACTAGTGTTACAATGGAATCGTGCGTTTTGAATGCTTTTTCAACTTAGAATAAATAATGAGCATTTTGATCGTACTTTGAAGAAAATGTCTGTGTTAGGGATATACGGAATACTATCCTTGTTATCTTTCAGTGCAATGCTATATGACAAGTGTGATTCTTCCTCTTAACTTTCCAAAATACTGGTAGCCACGTTAATTTGATGACTCCATATTTAACAGTTTGTGGGGACTAATTTATTTCAAAAGAGGCCCCGTGAAAAAGAAAAATATGTAAGGTGTATCTGTTACACCCCTCTTTAAAAAAAATAAAAAATGATATATTTCAGATTATAAAGGTAAAACGTAGGCTACTTATGTTTGAGACAGGAAAGCCTTCTGCCTATGACTTGATTTTAAAAATGGGTGATAATAGAAAAATGATAATGATGATCATTGCAATGATTTGCCCTATAAACACAGCCACCTCTAACCCTTCCCCTTTTGAAAAGAAGTGAAAGAAAAATGATAGATGAATAGGGATTGAAAAACTATATAAAAAAGAACCTTTTCTGCATTTTGTTGCTCACTTTGACACCCAACAATTACTGAAAAATGGGTGACTAACGTAGCTTTTCAGAGCTGCTTGGTATATGGCAGACAAACTAAACCAACCTTACATAAAAAAAGAAGTTTGATTTCTATAAGCCCTTTCAGGTATGAAAAGAGCAATGACAATAGCGTCCGAGTTCAGCGAATACATCATAAAAGTCAAAAGTTTCCGAAAAAGCCAGAAAATTCATTGCTTTCCCCAGGTCCAATGCTTACAGTCTGAGGTCTGGATCATTAGATCGGCTAAGTCCTTTCATCCATTTTGTAAAACTTTTTGTTATTTTTGGAGGTGTGTTTTCGGTGCAGATTAGTGGTGAATGTACCGCAGGGGGTTATAATTTATTCCCTGAATATAATATACATTGTGACAGTTCAGTGTAGCATTGTTAATCACTGTTTAGCTAGATGATTTAGAAAGAGGCGCATTTGAAAGGAGTTGTAAGTTTTCGATCGGGGGGGGGGGGGTTCAGGTGGGACCCTCGGAGAAATGGTTGGTCTCAAAAGGTCATTGGATTATTGTGACCTCATTAAATGACCTACACCTGGTATCTGCACAATTTGTTGCTTAATACCTCATAAAACTTCAAACCAAGGATCTCAAAACTATGTATATGAAAGGCTACTAACCCCCGACCCCTTCTACAAAATTAAGCTGACAAAATTTTACATAGTAACAGGTACATGTATGTATGTCCTCTTATAGTCTTTTTCATTTTAACTCATTGCATGCTACACTGTAGGTGTTCTGCTTGACACAGCAGTATCACAGTATAGAAGTCCTAGTACATAAATCGTTAAATGGTTATTTAGACATTCATGCAAACAAATGATGAATTATGCTAATTTCATGGAAAATAAATGTCAAATACTTGTGATCATACGTCATTACAGTGTAGGTCTACATGGAATTAGTTATTGTAGAAAGAAAAACCAAAACAAATATAAAACCATATCTGCACAAACTTGCAAATTATTGAAAATATTTGAAGGTTATTTGGTTGAAAGTAATTTATCAACAATAATTCTGATGTTAATATTGATTGTATAGCGTGTTTGAAAAATATTACGAAAACTGGCAATCTGTAAAACTTCCTGCCACTGGTAGTAATAATAATAATAATGAACTGTTTTTATATAGCGCATATCACAATGTAATATTATCCCTATGCGCTCTGGAAAAAAGGACAGAAAAGGAAACAGTTTGACCATCAACAACTTAAATAGTTTCGTTATATAAGTTTGGTAAAAGAAGATGGATGCACAGTGTGCTGTATGTTTGTTTAATACATGGCACCTGTCCAGTTAGAAATTTCTGTTGGTTTTCCAATTCGTTGTCATGATAATTTCATTCATTTTTCACTATCATTATGAGATGAAGTACAGTAAAATTACACTACTGGAATAAGTATTGTCAAGTGTGGCACACTCTGATACCATGTACACATTGATAACGGCTTAAATAGCAAGTGAAATTTTGTACAAAGTTGATCGTGCATGAAATTACAGTAGTTTACATGCAAATACCAAGTAAAACATCAAACTTTGTCATAAATGAAATTTGAAACTAAACCTCAACTTGATTGTTTGAGATTTTGAATGGGAAAAGAGCTCAAGTAGTGGTACAGAAAATTAGAATCGTGATATTTCTGAGTTTGGGCAGTCAGTGGGGAGTGAAATTACATGTACCTGTGTCACATTTGACATGAGAGGGCAGGCTTCATGTTTCAGCAAGGATGACCAAGTTGGTTTATCAGAATGTTTCTGTGTTCTTGTTCTGAGCTCAGGGGTCTTCAATTCATATGGCACTGAGCATGAAGAAATAAAACATTTGTAATATAGATAACATTTATTTGATCAACACTTCAAGTATTTACCTAGTGAAAATCGCTTGTCTCATGGAGCAATAGCCCAATAGGGGTTAAATTGATAGGCTAACATTGTGGAGCTTCAATTTAAAAAATTGTCAAACTTTGATATCTGAGCTACATAGTAGTGTTCAACTAGACAAATAAACACCCTAGAATACAAAAGTTTGGAAATTTATTCTGCCACTGGCAAGATATGCCTGAAAAAACAATTAATACTCGGGGCGAGTAGGAAATAGCCTAGATCTATGGGAGGAAATGGGCAGGTGAATCCGGTCAACTGAAGATCGATGTTCACTTTTTTAAAGCACTAAATAATCGTTTTGAAATACAATTTTTTTCAGGGCTTCATTTTTAGACCTTATCAAAGACACTTGGAGCATGGAGGATTATGTAGCTCACATTTTTTAAACTGAGGTAAATGTTAGCCAGTGGCTTTAAAGGGACTGTGATTACTCATTGACTACTACATTTGTGGAAACCCAATGTCCCTGGTACTATAAGTTATCCCACTATTTGATTATTGATTTTTCCACTGCCACAACTATAAGTTGGGCAAATTGACAATATAAACAGGTTACAAGATAACAATAGCACCCGTCAAGGCAATTCTTTAGGTAATTTCTTAGATCTTATTATGTCTGGCTGGTCGACCTGAACTCCTAAATCCGGCTTTGTCAGCCTGGTTAGGTTTCAAAGGGTTAATCATGTTGTTTGGAGATTAAAAGGATTTTGATGGAGTGGGTGTATTCAAAACACAGGAAATCTTTCTTATTCCAGGGCTTTCATCATTAACTAGAGATTACTGGAGAGATAGAGAGGAAATATGTAATACCTTATACAAGCTTGCATCATAATATCTAGTGTACTCATATTACTGCTGTAGCTCACTATACTGTAGTAGTAGTTGTAGTAGTAGTAGTAGTAGTAGTAGTGTACTACTGGGTATGCAACATTAAAAATAAACTACTACTATTACTACATCTACTTTTTCTTCCACTACTATTGCTACAACAACAACAACAACAACAACAACAGCAACAACAACAACAACAACAACAGCAACAACAACAACAACAACAACAACAACAACAACTACTATTACTACTACGTTTCTTCTACTACTACTACTACTACTACTACTACTACTACAGTAACCGTATAGACACATTTAGATTAGGGCCTACATGTACATTTTGTTATTACCACAAACAACAATTAGAAAAAAGAAACTCATTTTATCAAGTCCTTTATGTACATGTACTGTGTACATTTTGTTTGTAATTGAGAACCTGAAAATGTAGTATATTACCATTACTACACTTTCATCAATGGGCTTTCATTTGTTGATGGTAACCTATTTTTAGCCAGCAGCCAGCTGCGATAGCTACCAAATCTAAATTGGTTAACACATATTCCTCATCCAGTGTTGACAAGAGATCAGCCCCCTACCCCAACTATTTTAATGGACAAACCACAGTTTGTGATGATAAAACCATTATCAGGACAAAACTTCAGCTTTATGTGTACTAGAAGCATTGCATTTTAATTACATGAAAATGTCATTTCTTCATCATACATGTATGTGGTAATATTTCTGAAAATTTATTTTTTATAAATAAATACATCATCATCATTATCATTGTCATTATTGATCATTGGTGCTGATGTTGTTGTTTTCTGACTATTTGTAGATATTAGGTATTTATTTATTTATTCATTCATTCATTCATTTACATGTACATGTATTTCTTAGTATTATTATTTTTTGGGGGTAGGGGGTACAATTTTTTGTGAATTCTGTTCACATATTTTAATATTAATGTAATCCAATTATAAATAACTGTACTGAACACTGGGAAAAAATGCTGTGCTTAAAAACGAAACCTAAATTACATGATTTTACATCATACTGCAGGTTTCTGGCACTATTTTTGTCAAGCAGCAACATGCATTGTTAGAGTTTCTAAAGTAAATGATTAGAGTGCTTAAGTTGAAATTTTCTGACTTGATCATAAATTTTGTGAAACAATCTGGGACAAGCTTTGTCTTTCAATATGTAAAGCCTACTTGTACTTGTTATGTTAGAATTCATGAAAAGATACATTGCTTTTCACAGCTATTAAAAATGCCTTCAATTATAAAGATCTCACAAAAGCTAAACACAAAACAAACTTCTGCAGGATCATTATTGTAGCTTAGACTAGAGTGAAGAAGAGGCTGCCACAAATCCCATAATGATCATTTTATTTACTCTCCATCCCCTGAAATATTTGACAGACGAGATTCCCAGACATCGTGTGACCCCAAACACGAGGGGTCAAGTGCACCCGACAATTTGACTGACTGACAGCACAGAGGACTCTGTCACTTGTGTCAGGAAAAAAGATATGTATCTCTGTTTAGTGACATTACTGCTGTGAGTTTGTGTGTGATGGTGTGTTTGTGTTTGTGATATGTCTGTATGTATGTATGTGTGTGTGTGTGTGTGTATGTATGTGTGTATGTTTGTTTATTTGTGATATGTTGTATGTATGTATGTGTGTGTGTGTGTGTGTATGTATGTGTGTATGTTTGTTTATGTGTGTTTGGTTTGTGTGTGTGTATTTGTGTGTATGTTTGTGTGTTTTGTGTGTTTTTGGTGTGTGTATGTTTGTGTTTGTGTGTATGTGTTTGGTGTGTATGTGTTTGTGTGTTTTGTGTGTGTTTGTGTGTATTTGTGTGTGTTTGGTGTGTGTTTGGTGTGGGTTTGTTTGTGCGTGCGTTTACATACAGTGCACTATGCATTTACTGCAGTATGTTTCATGTTCATTTCTGTGTGTGTGTGTGTGTGTGTGTGTGTGTGTGTGTGTGTGCGCGCGCGCATGTGAGTGTTGTGTCTGTTTGGGTTTGTGCACTATTTTGGGGATGTGCAAGTGTAGGAGGGGTATACATGTAGTTGTCCTAGAATTGCTCTGATCTTTTAAACATTATTTTGTGCAAAGAATGTAAAAATGAGTTTTGGGGGTGGGGGTTGGGAAAAGGGAGGTGATAAAGGGGTAGGATCAATTGTGTCACTTCACTAGCATGTGTTTGTACATGTACTGCACGTATCATAGGGCAATTTCGACTGTAATCCTTACTTGAAGCAGAAGTGTACAATTTTGCTAGCTGAGCTCCATAGTCATTTTCATTCAATCTCTGTTACAGTAGTTGATGCAAAATTGGTTAAGCGCCCTCTGTTGGGGACTGTGACACATATACATGTATGGAGGAAAAAAAATCCCAGACTATTGTACAATTTGTGATTGAGTATTGTATACAGTAGACTTGTTATAAAAACATTGATACAGTATATAACAAAATCTTGTTATAATAACAGTTGGGGTTTTTTTTGTCCCAATCTTTGAATTTTTTTTTGGATGTTATTATTTTTGCAACACTAATATAACAAAGTAAGTTCCATAGTCCCAAGGAGTTTGTTTTAATCTAAGATGCTACTACCACTATTGGTAGGCTGCTGTACAACATAACTCTAATCAAAATATGGGTAAATACATGTAAGTTCCCTGACATTGCTTATGATATTGAATACAGAAAATAACCTAAAGAACAATTAAAATTCCAACTTGCTGTAAAATTTCAGGCTCCAGTATCAGCTTGTTCGTACTAGTCTCCAATCTGTTCTTTGTTGGTATTTGTCTTTGCCTGTCTGTTAATCAGAGTGTACATGTACATCAGATCATATCAGATCAAGCACTGTGTACACCAAAATAACTTAGCATCACGTTTGTCTAGATTGATTAAGATCAATAATTACCTAACCAGTTTTATTATGTGACATGTTTTTAATTCATTTTAGTACCACTTTGGCAAAAAGTGATTGCAATTTCCTGATTTTTTTCATGAACATAATAATAGTCCTTCATTATGTAAAACAGTTGGCGGAATTGTTTCATTAGCACTTTGATTCTTAATTGAAAAGCTGAACACTCTCATCTCAAAATCAATTAAAATCAATTAACTCATTGAAAAAATTACCCATGCAGTACTGTCACTAATTATTAGTGCATTAGGCCCTTTCCATTCAGATTGATATGTTGAGGTTGTTATTACTGTTTAAGGTCAAAGACTCGAAGGTCATTACTTCTACATAGGTGCATCCCCCATCCATCCATTGATCAGAGATAATGGCATTATGTTATATTTTCCCTAATTATATCTGCACCATGAGTCAGGGAGATCTTTTGTTTGACCTAGGCAGAATGAGTACGAGGGGAGTCCACATTTGTGTTTGCATGTGAATGCACATGTGTGTGTATGTGTGTATGTAACATCTGTGTGTCAATAGGGCAGTCACCATTCATAGGGCACACTCCTCGCTCCTTGCCCCTCGCAAGTTGAATAGGAGGGACTTCACTATCTTCCCAGGTGATTCAGGCTCTTGCACTGCGCTCTATTCCTGCGTCTTGCTCCAGGCAAACTGGTCGTTCCCTTTCTCATGCGTGGGATGCATGTTCCTTTGATCGCTGCCTTGTGCATGCGGTCGGATACTGACGACTCTGGCGGTGGTCGTTGTGGGGTGCTGGGCATTGGCCCTTGAATACATGTGAGTCTCGTTAGTCAGTGTGCTAACGAGGGACGACACAAACAGACGTTATACACCTAGATTTCACCCACCTGTGCACATACACACAAAACACAAAACACAGACATACATAAACACAGATATACAATTACAGACATAACAACACACACATAACACATTATAAACACACACAATAATGTACATAGAGCAGGCGTCAAACATATACACAGTCATACACACACACAAAACACACACACAATCACACATTAAACATATTTATGAGCCAGTCCTAAACACACACACAGCACACACACAGACACACACAGACACACAGACACACAGACACACACAGCATCACATAATGAATGCACAGTATGTACATACTAGACACATACAGACAGACAACATAGACACAAGATAATGTACACACACCAACACACTACCACACACACACACACACGACACCACACTACTCTAGTTGGCTTACTATTTGCAGTCCAAAAACATTCTAATTACCACTACCGCTCGTCAACATTTTACAGTTACCCTGCACTACTCCGACCCAATGATCATTTAGTGGTGATTTACACGAGAATATATTGAAAAATCTATTAGATGGAAATGTAAATTAATTGGGCCCGTATCATTGCTGACAGTGCACTTTTGTATTGCTCACATGTCAACAATTATGATTCGACAAGAGGGTATGAATGATTTACTGGGAAAAGGAGTACCTGTCATACTTGAAAACTATCATAAATGTTACATTTTTCTGTTGTTGCATTATATGTGTAGATCTCAACTCTTCTCGCAAAATGTTGTAAGCCTGACAACTTTAAGAGTAAGGATGCACGCTTGATTTATATTACTCCGTGGATGACTTTTGATTATTATTTTTTCTTTATTGTGTGCTTGCACACTCTCTTCCATGATTCCTCTTATGGCTCATGATGATGACAGAGAGACTACTGCGGAGGTCAAAGGTCATATAGTATGTAACGTGAGCAAGGGAGAGGCTTGGGGATCATTAGCAGGAGATTCTTGTACACAAGAGGGCCTGAGAAGCGGTCGTCGGTTTATAGTCTTGCTTACGAGCCCATCGATGACACATTTTTGAAAATGAGGGACGGATGACGTATTGGATAATAAACTCACTTACACATACATGTATGTAATTATCATATTGCTGTACAGTACTGTATGTGTAGTAGCAACCCAATGCTTTAAAGTGGTGATGGTATTGTAAAAACATATTGACAAGTATCGCTGAAAGCATAAAGCAGCCTGGATCATAAAACTAGCGTCCTGCGTCTGATTGACAGATGATGATGATGATTTGTCTGGTGCTAGTCTGTTACACAGCTCATCAGCGATGAAGTGTTCTGTCTGCCTATCTGTCTGTCTGTCTTCAGAACTGGACTCTGTTACAAGAAATTGAGAGGATAGCAAGGATTTTGCAGTCTGTTTCCACCTGTATTCCAGTTTTACCTTCTGTTTTTTACTCTCTGCTTCATGGAACAAGTCTTCATCGAGATTGAGGAACCTCATGGATATTGATACATTAGCTGTAGATATCATCTTTCTGTGTATGTCATCTACATGTATATATTTAAATGATATGCAAATATAGGAACAATATGTACACAAGTGATGTCCAGAGAGAGGGAGAGAAAGAGACAACATCAAAACAAATACATGAAGTTTGCCAGGATAACCATTTTGTATCAGGGAGACATATTTGACATTTGACATACAATGTCTATAACAAGATACATGTAGGAAAATGGAAGAAGAAATAGTTAAATATATTCATGTGCATGTGTGTGTACCCACTTGACTGGAATAGTAATACAAACACAAAAGCGTGAAAGAGATTAGCTGAAGGACGAGAAATCATCTTAACATCCAAATCATGAAACTGGATGTGTTCACTCGAAAGTTGATATCCTCATATTTGATTTTGGAGTACAAGGTCACTGGAAGATAAACCCTAGGTAGTGAGTAATACCCGTGTTCCTGTGCTCGCTCGAAGGACTACGCATATTATGCAAAGATAATAGGACACCGTTCTCCAGTGAGTGCACAGCCTGTGTGTGTGTGTGATGTACATGTACTGGCAGTTGCTCTTATGATGAGCAGAGAGCTGGGGTTGAACGCACATGGCCCCTGAAAGCATCAGTAGAGTGGGCGTGCATCATCCGAGCTACTTGCTATCGAGATGAGCTGCGTTATATTAAAGAATCTGACCGGACTGTACGTGTGTGCAGTGGAGATGTTGTAGATAGATCGGCGTATGGTGTGTGATGTACATACAGCGCAGTGCAGTGTAGTGTTATATATAAAAAAAATCCCAATCGTATCATCTTTATATTGATGTTTAGATTAGTGTTGTTACTGTCATCTCTTCAAAATGGATGTTGATCAGTGATCATGATGGATGTATTGTTGGAATTATTCGCGTCAATTTCACGCTGATTGGAATTTGCACGGATGGCATGTGGATGCAATGTGCACTTCGATTCAGGCGACGCCTACTTATACCGGTATAGTGAGGGAAGCTGTTAATTGACTATCGTCCAAACGCACATGTCTCCATCGTTTGATTTGTGCATCACTGTATGGGAGTTCATCTGTGAGCAATGCAAGCGTCGTGGAGTGTTGTGTCAATTTCATGTTGAATTATAGTTTAGCACCATCGGTATGCAGATGATACGCATTCATTGACGCTCGTCGTCCGTCACCACACCATCTGTTCTATTGACTGTGTATTGTCTATGGAAGAGCTACTACATTGAGAATTATCAGGCGCAAACTGGCCCGTCGGAATCAATTACCCATGTCTCTTTATGACTATTGGGTCCGTTAATTCAAAGAAAGCCCAACGCAATTTGTGGAAATATATCATTAAAATATTATATCCTTACAGTCACCCATTAAATATTATTCATACATATATTGTACATTGCATTGCATTGCATTTCAAATTGCAGCTAAATTGCAGGTGCATTGAGCTGAATTCAATTTTGATTCAAATATTTATGCCATGAATATTTATTACTGCCACAATATCTTTTGCACTTTGTAAATTTATCCATTTTGGCTGTTTATGATTAATTTCCAGCAAGTGATAGTTATCATTTGATGCAGATAAATTGTGTGTGCTTCAGTTTTTGACTTCCACACATAACAAATAGTCCATGTGATATCACTGCCATAAGAGACATGCTTTAATATAAAGAAATTTCTGTGTGATATTTACTGACATGGACTGTTCAATCTTGTTTGAAAGAAATTGTAGATTGTTAAACTCAGTTTAATGAATTGTCTTCATAAACTGCGGAAAATGTGCAATTTATACACTGGCAGCTGCAATATACTATGATGCTTTCTGCGCTTTCTGGATTAATTTGTCATAGGATAGGCTAAAAAAGAAATCCCGAAAATGGGCTGTAAACCGTGTAAATGTTGCGGCTGCTGCCGCGGCAGCCGGGAAGACATTCCGTACTACATCGACGCAAACGCGCCGATCTCGCAACCGATCCCCAAGGGCAGGGCCAAGGCCCACGCCAAAACGCAAGCCAAAGAAAGGAAGGAGAGGGAGAAGGAGAAGGAGGAATATCGTAAATCCAAGTCGCGGACTCAAAAGCCCAAACTGGACCTCAAGTCGAGGCTGTTCAAGAAAAAGGGCAAGAAGGGGAAAGTGCCGCGATCGGATTCGTGGAGCCGTCCAAGCGGGCAAGTGCAATATTCGCAGATTCCGGATCGGGATAGCGAAGACCTCAACTCGGAAGAATTGAATTCTTTGGTAATTAGCGAATGTTTTATCACTTTTAAATTTTACTTTTGTACATTACATGTATTTTGTTTCCAGTGATACTTTTAATTGTTGTAGTGTCGACTCACCTGTTCTGTCATAGTTATAAACTGGAGATTTATGTCTTGGATTCTTTGCTTTCTTCCACTTTCTGTTCCTCCCCACCCCCCTTCTGGTGTTTGATTGTAAACCAGGGTTCATATGGATCAGGGAATTTCTGGGAAGTCAGGGAATTTGAAAATACTTTTTTCCAGAAGCAAAAGTCAGGGAAAGTCAGGGAATTTATCAATGTCTTGTTAAGTCAGGGAAAATAATTTATTCAAGACATTTTTAATAAAAATGACCTTTGATTTGGAGCTCACAGGTACTGCGATGATGTGTTTTTACAAGCTTTAAAATATGTAAATATGGTCATGGAATTAGAGTTTTCTGCTCTGGAAAATCAGGGAATTTTGAAAATGTGCAAGTGTATGAACCCTGTAAACCTGGGGACTGGGTA
The DNA here is from genome assembly GCA_001188425.1 of Eucidaris tribuloides. Classification (NCBI taxonomy): domain Eukaryota; kingdom Metazoa; phylum Echinodermata; class Echinoidea; order Cidaroida; family Cidaridae; genus Eucidaris; species Eucidaris tribuloides. The sequence continues at coordinate 4,547 of JZLH01S0018251.1, read as the reverse complement.
TGTGGGCGCAGATATTCTTAGAAACAGCTGGAGAAAGATCTCAATCATCATAACAAAAAGTGAAAAAACAAAACAATATTCAGTCATATCTACATGTACATGTGCATGTTTTGAATTTGTGGTGTTATATTTTCTGTTTTTGCTGGTATGTACATGTACCTGTACGATCCATGTACATGTATACGTACATGATACAGTTGCTGATGATACTGCTACACAAAATGCTGTCTTGATAAGATATTGACTGATTAACATTACAAATAACACATAGATTGTCTGACAGTTTACAAAAAAATTTACAACTACTATGATGATATGAAATTGACAGTGTATTAGTTCAAGGTGTTTTGTAAGAGCCTCTAAATAATAACGATCTGTATTTTGCGTGTGCACAGGATTTTAGAAGAAATAATTTGTAAATGATGTAATGAGTTTGTGTATTGATTAATTTCAATTGTACTAGTCAAGTCCACAAGCTCCGAAGCCAAGGCTACCCCAAAATTCAATCTTTCTTAGGGTTTGTACAGGTGACTTGGACCAAGGCCGAGGCCGAGGCCAAGACCACTGAAAATGGGCCTTGAGACTGGCCTCAGATACATGTACAACACTCGTCTTGAATTCAGTCATTAATGCTCAAGATGTAAGCCTGCAGCTGGTTTTTGTGCTATTGTTGCAAATTCATTCTTTCTTCATCTACAGAACTACATGTACCCATCTACCACCAACATTAGCATACTATTCATGCTCTGTTTTGTTTTCCCACTAATATGGATTATCCACTATTAATTGTGTGGCAATTTATGCATGGAGTATTCACCCATGTAGCACCCAGCTGACAGGTTATCCTGAGAAATCTAATTATTACACCACATATTGTCCTCGATCCTACACCAGCCTGCTCTCCGATCAGTATGCCCAGGGCCTTGAGTGTGTACTCCATATTGTGTCCCATTTCCCCATAAAAGTACAGGCTTTATTTTAAAGGTTAGCCCATGCCCAGAGTGATGCATACACAAGAATATTAATTTGCGTGATGTTGTGGGTTGTGACAATAGACTTGCACTGCCTTTTCTGAAAGTGTAAGGGCACCATGCAGAGAACTGTGTATTAGAGCTGTATCATTTTTGTTGTTTCCAAAACCTATCAGGAAATCTGAGCGGTTTTGGTTTACCTAAAAACAATATTTGAACCCTTTTTTTTTTTGAAAAATATTATTCTTATTCCCTGAAATAATGGTGCTAGCATGATAGTGTTCAAGGAAAAAAAAATATCCGATGTTTACTGGTCAAATATTTGGATAACAATGGAATTATATAAACTTTGTCATCACATCAGGATCTTTTTGACAAAAGTTACTCTGTTTCTGCAGCAAAATGAGACAATATGGTTAGCTGAAACCTACAAATTTTAAACGGTTTTGGACCTTCACGGTCGGTTATGGTCAGTTAATCTGTTTGATACAGCACAGACATGTATGTAGAGGTAAGAATATTTATACAAAAAGAAAATAATCCTCCAATTTGCAAGATTTACTACAGTGATGGAATTGGTGTCTGAATTTGCCTATTAACAATGAAGTGATTTCTGTTAATGATGTGGATATTAAGAAATCAATCTCAATGTTTAGATTTTGAGTTTAGACAAACAGATATTACTATTTCTTGTTGTAAGTGCATAGTTGAATCTACTCGTGATCAACATGTTAGTAAAGCTTGCGATATGATTTAGCACTCAGTAGTAGTACACATTAAAATGTGTAATAGTGAACATACAGTCTTTTCCTCGTTGAAAAAAACACCCCTGCGAAATATGAACAGATTTTGCTATTCTTTTGTTTTAACCCGTTGGCCACTTGAACCGGATGTGTCATGTGTTAACTCCATGGGATTTTCAGAATCTCGTAGGCAACGGGTTAAGTGCAATATTTAATATATTCCTGATCAACACGTGAGTGAGGCTTGCGTTGAGGTCAAGGTGTTATTTATTAAGAGGCAGAAGGCAAGTGCATAGCTAGAGCAAGCAAGGTATCGGGTCGTATAGCCACAAAGTGCAGGGCACGCTTCACAGCTGACTGGCTGTATGCATGCATAATGTACAGGGAGAGAAGTGGGTGATACACAATAACATCATGATGTCATCCAGGACTGTGGGAGAGGTAGAGGGGGATGATGGTATGGATGCAAGAGGATGTTGGAAATGGTATATTGATGATGATGATGATAAAGATGATCAGGTCATGATGATGATGATGATGATGATGATGATGATGATGATGATGGTGATGATGGGGATGATGGTGATGATGGTGATGATGGTGATGGTGGTGATGGTGATGATGGTGATGGTGGTGATGGTGATGATGATGGTGATGGTGATTGTGATGATGATAGTGATGAAAAAAGGATGATGACAGTAAAGACATTGGTAATTATGGTGGTGATGATGATTGCAATGATGAATCGAATACTGATTAAAAATATGAACTGTGTTGTTGATGATAGCACTGATAATAATGATGAAGATGATGGCGACTATAATGATGATATTGACAATGAATGCAAAGACAAACATGACAATAGGCAAGTGATGACAAAGATTTTAATTTTAAATAATTTTACAAATTATCTTGATCCTCATTGTCATTATCATAATCCTTATACAATACATAAAATACAATACATACATTCATACATCATTGGGTAGAGAAACAGTTGTAGACAAAAATGTTCTTGACAATGATGATGATTAAATTATCACTATAGAACACAGATTCTATCAACAAAATTACAATTGATCCAAGTTGTTTATAATGCGAGTCATATTCACAAAGCAGAGTGCATCTGTTACAATCTGTTTCATGTACCTTACCTGCACAGCAATCACTGTTTCTGTATTCTCCACGTGAAGAGATGATGATGATGAATCACTGCAAGAAATATACATATCTGACATTTATGACCATCAAATTCAGAGAATGGGCGTTTTTTTTATATCACTGATTTTAACAAATGTCGATCAGAACATGTGTCTTCTTGCCAGCTTCAATGTTTCGCATAGAGATGTTTAAAATGTGAAAAGTGTGTAGAAGTCTACTCCTAAAGGAAAACTCAACCAAACAGAATATAAAAACCAGTTTGTCTTCTTACATAAGCTGATATTCATGATATTGCTACAGTGTAGGTGATGGTGTTTACACATAGATCTGAAGTAAAAAGTTACAGGGCCCTGGGAAAGATTTTTGTGGAGGGGGTGCTGACCATAAAGGAGATTAGAAGCCCAGAAAAGCAAAGTGTAATTTATCAATTCAATATTTAAGCCAGAATATAGTTCATGTCTTTAGTTTTATTTTAAGTGATGGAAATTCATGCTTCCTTACTTGTCTTCTCATATTACACTTTAATAACACATGGTGCATATCTCAATGATCATAGGAATCACTCAGTTAAGCGACATGATCCAGCATGATTTACTCCCACAACATACAAGTTTTACTGAGCATCTCTCTCGAAATGAGGAATGTTTCATCTGACCGACTTATGAATCATACCAGTTACATGAATTTGTTATGAGGAGATACCGTGTAGCGATATTGCATATTTTTAGCCTGCAAAAAATACCCTCTGGGCAAATTGTCATGTGTAATGGAGAATTGGATGATTATCAGATCCAATTTTGATTTTGGCTGCTGTCTGATGCTCTATGATGTTGTTTGCTTCTTTCTAGTATGAGTTAGAATGTTGTTTTTTTGTTTGCTGAATACTGCATGCTACTACACAGAAAATGTACTATTACCACCACCAACACTACTCCTACTAATACTGATACAACTGCTAGTACAACTA
>JZLH01S0018236.1:73083-84228 GCA_001188425.1 Eucidaris tribuloides | reverse complement strand
GGTTGATGTCAGGGAAATGACAATCTTCACCATAAAATACTTGACCGTGAATCTGATGTTTACTCATGCCCGGCCATCAAGGTCACAAGTCCTATGTCGCACCCTCTTGATAGTTTTCAATAAAATCAATCAGTAAAACGCACGAACTACTGATTTAATAACATGTTATTATTGAATAACAAACGACATGAAGTAGACACACTATATACATTTACAAGTACCGTATTCTGTAAACTCTACATAAATCTTTGATGTCCTATCAATAATAACATTAGCAAAATATAAAAACGGGAGTCTGTATTTTCTGACCTGCTTGCAGTATACGTGTGGCAATCATTGTTCATGGAAAATTAATTGGACACATATTGCTATAGTAGTATAATATGAATCCCTGCATAGTGACACATACTAATAATAAGTCTTCTACGATATATATCCAATATAGTATTTGTTATTGGTTTCTTTGTCATATTTGTACAGTATCATATTTTGCCGTGAAGTAGCGCCCGTGGAGGTATAATTTAATGATGCTGACATATATATAAGCTATATTTATTAACTGAACATCAAGTATCTAATGTCAGATTACTAGACAAAGCCGAAGTGAGCAAAGTGCTGAGAAGGCGTGTTGGTATTTCGACACACACTATTGTGTTGTGAAGATACTAATAAAACCCATTCAAAGAAATCTATTATTAAAACTTTAAAGCGTAATGGATAGTGAACAGCTTGTTCCCATTTTTCGTAATCCAGCTCAAAGAATAACATACTAAGAGAGAGATAAGCTGGTGTAACTGAGTAATGATATTTGCTCCTGCACTAACATTATTTAATTTTGAAACGATCGGTACTCCCGGACCTAACCTACCTTTATCCTAGTTTGCCAGACACAAACCCTTGTCATAGTTCTCGCAATAGGGTCTGAACCAAGGCTTTACCAGCTGAGGCGTCCGGGCGTCAATGACGCCCTTTTCCCCAGTAAACGCCCAGAAATTTGAATAGACGCCCTGCATGAAAATGTTTTCAAAAGAGAGCGCCCTCAATTATCTTTATAGACGCCTAATATTTTCCAAGAATAACATTGTACATCTCTATCATCGCATTAAAAAATAAAATGAACTTATTGTTATTCCGCGACCCGATTTGTATACATTTGTCTGCCGCAGTGTACGGTGTCAAGATCACGCTTTCCGAATTTCATAATTGCACCTAACTAGCGATATGCGTACTGCGTCAGCTGTCTGCAACTGGCTGTATAGACCACGCCGCAGGCCAGGTAATGTGTATAATACCAGGTCTAAAACATGAGATAACGATTTGCGATCGCCCACATTTCGGTGCAGTACAGCGCTCGCCGATCTCGATCGCCACAGATAGCTACAGAACAGTCCTGGTCGGTGCCGCCGAGCCCGTGAGCTTTTTTCCGAAGAGACTATGCGAACATAGTTGTAAACTCCACCTCCGACAAACGTGCCGACAAGCGTAGAATTGAAGTTAAGGGATACGCGAATTTTGGTGTCTCATAACTTCTATTTTTATTCGATTTATTGTGAATTTATTAAGTAAAAGTTTGTCATTCTTGCCCAATTCGTCATTTAACGGACGTCGCATCATGCCATTGCGAAGCTTCCGCTTTCTTTCCCGGCGACAATCGCGCGTACATTCTCTCTCGCCGACTCGGTCACGACGAACCTGGCCCGCCATGCCAGCCGCGAATTTGCTTGCAAGCAGCTACCCGCCCCCAAGTCAGGCTCACATGGTTCCGGGTCGTCCAACTACAGGGAGTCGGGTCCATTATTTCCTGGCACACCTAGTCCGAGAAATCTGACCCAAAATAGGTCATTCGATAAAATTTTGACATTATATGGTCGTCTATTTAACAATTGTCCAAAAATGTCGATAAAGACTGTCTGTTGGGGTCAGATTTATCGGAACACAACATTGGCGTGACACTTGATCAAATTGGTCAAATACCTTTTTTAAAAAACTATTCTTCTCCATTTTTTCGCAACGTCAATTGAATTACCGAATTGCGGTGCATAAAAAAAAATCACCGGATATTTTTCTGTTAGGGCGTCATGATATCATTCTTAATAATCACTTGTCAGGAGATTACTCTCCCCGAATTGTCACTATTCTGTAATTGCTCAACGGTATACGATCTCATCCTCTCTTTCTGTTTCCGTTTCAGATTTTCAATAAGCAGTCAAAAAGGAGATCATTCATACAAACCGAATCGGCCGAGTGCAGCTCGCCACGCCAAGTGAAAATGCATGCAGACAAGAAATGCAGATCTAAAACTGGACGATATTATACTCCAAACAAAACATGTCTTCGCTTGCCTTCTTTTTGTCAAGTAGAATGTGTGCTTGTTGTGTGATTTACTTATTTAGTTTAACAAAGTAAAGTGATTAATTGCTTGCCTGCCTTCTTTTTAAGAGTGGCTATGTGATGATTTTGTACTTAAAATGATTGTTTGTCCTCTTTTTTTGTTAGACAATGTATTTTGTTGTAGGCCTAATGTATTTATGATGTTATTCCATAATTGATCTATCATTGAATAATTCTTCTTGAAATCGTAACAAAAGACCGTTTTTATTGTCTATAACAGGCAAATCATGGACCAAGCCATAAACGGAAAATAAAGGTAACAAAGATTGCGCCAGAATTGGAACACAGCTAATATGCAGACCTGTCGTATCAACTTGTCGCATAGGTAGTTCTATGCGGCCAATCATAAACAAGGACCAAACGTGTACTTACTTTGAGGTACGGTAATGAACTAATCCACCTTCCTACTTGAAACTTTTATTCCAATTCCCACATTCCTCAGTAGGTGTTGTGTGACGCCAATGAAACTTACCTTTCCTCACTAATGATCTGATAAATGCAAAATAATTCACTACGTGCCATGAACGCCGTTTTTTGTGTTTTTTTGGGGGGGGTTGTTGTTTGGTTTTAATCAACGCATTACCCATTTCAAGAATTTCACTTACCAACACAAAAATTAAATTGTGACGGAATAAAGACAAATAAACCAAACATAAGATTTTTCATGGACAAATTTATCATAATAAATTGTCAATTTACTAAGTTACCCCAGTTTATCATTACGTTAAGATAAAATCACAACCGTTCTCCACTCCCCAATCATGTTTCTGACACATTTAACAAGCCTAGCAAAAGAAAAAACACAAAATTAGTCCACGCTAACATTTCAGTCGCCGTTCCCTCGCACATTCAATCAGTCACAACAATAAAATACAACGAACAAAACCTGACCAGTTTACTTTAATCATTGATGCATGGTTTAATTTATTGATTGATTGAATATCGATGAATCGTATGGATGATTGATGTGTTAAATTATCTTTGTCTAATGCCAAACATTGTATTTTCGTCAAGATATCTTTGAAGTAATAAGTATAAGGCCGCCTATAATTTATTTCTCTCTTTACCTTTAAAGTTCTTCCTTGTTCTTTTGGCTTGCTTTCAATTCCTGCAGAGAGAGAAAAAAGTAAGAAAAAAATCACAAAATCCACAAACATACAATCATTGTGCACTTATTACCGCGACATAAAAATAATTATTAGTTCGTGCACATCTCGGCTATATAGGTCTAGTATGTAAAAAATACTAGAGCAAGTTCGACTGCGCGCAAGTCGTGGTTAATCGCCTCCGCAGTTCCGCATCCCATCCAACTGAATTAATATTTGAAAATGCTTCAAGTTTACCTTATGGTAGCAAAAGACCATAGATGAAAACTAAGCATAAAGCCCCATGTACCCTTGACCAAGTTACAGTAAATTCCCAATTCAAGCAGTTCTTAAATATCGCGACAATGAGCCATATCGACAGGAGCCTTGTACCTTTGACGCCGACCTGTAACTCCAAAATCGAATCAGTAATTGTGCCTTATACAAGATACTTACTGCCAAGTTTAACATCAAAATCCGGAAAAGTCGTCACTCAATTATCACATCCATAGCCCAAATCAACCATTATTAAGGCCCGTGACCTTTGACCGTTTGGAGCTCCAAAATCTAATCAGTTTTAATTGGTGCATCATAATACATACTGTCACACCAAAAACATAAAAATCTGAGCAGCCGTTCTCAAGTTATCAATGTAAACGAGCCCAAAATCAAGGACATATTTTAAGCCGGTGACCTTTGACTTCAGCTCAAAATCTAATTAGTTTATTGGTTGCCTTTAGAATAAATACTGTCACCCAAGTTTCATTCACAATCCGACTCAGCCGCTGCTCAAGTTCATCGGCGTAAACGAGCCTCAATCAGATCATATTTAAGGCGCCGGTGAGCCTTGTGAACTTGACCTTTTCATGCCCCAAAATCTAATCAGTCATTGGTGCTATTATACATATTCACCCAATACATGACAAGTCCAACCAGCCGCTCGTCTAAGTATTCTGTTGGTAAAACAGCCCAAATAGACATATTTTAAGCGGTTGACCTCTGACCTTGACTGCTTTCAGCCCAAATCTAATCAGTTATTGTGCTCATAGTACATACTTGAGTCCTATTACGCATCAAAATCCGATCGGGGTTCTCATTATGCGGTAACAGCCAAATCAGAACATATTTAGGCCCTGGTGACTCTTGACCCTTTGACCTTTCAGCCCCAAAATCTAATCAGTTAATAAGGTGCCTCATAATACATACTTCACGAGCCAGTTAACATCACAATTGAACCAGCCATCTGCAGTTTCGCAGTAACGAGCCCAAATCAAAACATATTTAAGGCCGGCGGTGACGCTTTGACCTTTGACTTTCAGCTCCAAAATCTAATCAGTTCATTGGTGGCTCATAGAACATACTCTGTCCTAGTTACATCAAAATCCGCATTTTGGGGTTCTCAAGTTATCGCGGTAACGAGCCCAAAATCAAGACATATTAAGGCCTCGTGACCTTTGACCCTTGTGACCTTTCCACCCCAAAATCTAATCATTCATTGTGCCTCATAATATATATCTTCGACACCAAATGTACACTGAACAATCCCGATCAGCCGCTGTCAAGTTACGCGGTAACGGAGCCGAAATCAGACATATTTAAGGCCCGGTGAACCTTTGACTGTTACCTTTCAGCTCCAAAAATCTAATCAGTTCCATATGGTGGCTCAATAGTACATACTTGGTCGCTAGTTACATGTCAAAAATCCGATCGGGGGTTCTCATTATCGCGGTAAAGAGATCCTGTAAGCGGACGCGACCGTACGGACGACGGACGGACGACGGACGGACCGGGACGGACGGACGACGGACGGACCGCACGGACGGACAACCCGAAAACTATGATGCGCGTCCGGCAACTTCGTTGCGGGAGCATAAAAATAGGACGGTTAATTGCAAAAATCTGTGGTAGCTACATTTAAGATATTTCTAAGTAATCTTTTGACCCAAGGAATTGTTTCTAGGATAAATCTATGCACCCACAATCTTTCTCACACTAAGGATTAAAATATCTTCTTGTTTCTAAGAATTTATTGACGCCGTCTAATCCACGCGCGAGAATGTCTGACCGTACAATAACCTTTCCCTTTGCGCGTGTCGTGCACATTACGAGAGTCCATGGGTGAGGAATCAAAAAACTGAAGGCGGCGACTTTTGGTTACAAAATATGTTAGGAGTTACGGTAGTCCTTAACCATAAATACAGCTGAAAAAGAATTGATTTAGAATCAGACCATCCCACCGACTTTTAGTCTTTAGTTGTTGCTATGATGATGAGCCCTAAATAATTCAACACAGTTCGTGAAGATTGATCTGTTAGATACCAACCTTAAATTTAAGGCCTATGCCATTTTTGTAAATCAATGACAATAATATGATGTTACAAATTTAATATTTAAGAATGGTGCAAAATGTTTTTCTTTCCTCTCCAACAAATACAATCCCTATCTATCACTTTACCTTTCTTTATTCCTTCCCGTGTATCGAAAACTTAATTTTCTTCACAATCATCGTCTTAAAATTGATAAACTTTACAGTGGTGGCTCCAATTACAAAAGACTGGATGGCAGTGGTAAGAAATAACTGAATGTCGACTTCAATGACATCAAAATAATATAAGCAAAAACATTTATATTTAAAATAATATATATATTATACTGTATAGTGAACTAGCGTTGATGATGTATAAGCAATCACTGTGTCTGTGAAGAAAGAATTACTCCCGTTAATGTAATTTCAATCTACGCACAAGAGATGAGAACAAGCAGCGTGAACGGTAATGTATTCGCAATTATAGATTTGGGAGTCGCAATGGAAATTCCTGCAGATTTGTGAGGGGACGTTATGGTCAAAAAGAGACATAAAACAGGTTGTCAGTCGTGTTCCTGTTTGGTTATGTGATTGATTCGCAGTTCTGTAAACTCCGCCCGCATTAAATATTAATTGGCGCAAATCAGCACTGCGTTTGTTTGCATCAATGCAATGACTGAGCCAAGCTTCTTGCGCTGGTCCTATATTGCAAGCGTGCATGCAGTGCTAGTGCAACAACTCCCGGCCCGTTGGCAGCTTAGATCGCGAGTAGTTGACAAAAACAAATCAAATACTTACGGACATAACAGGTGTGTAATAGTTCAAAATATTGTGTGAACTCAGTTGACCGGAAAGGGGTTCTTTCTGGCGATAATTCAGACTATAGTGATATTATTTGCTCCAACACGCAGTCATGAAAGTAAGTTGTTGGGAGTATCTTATTGTGAGAGACGCGGTACCAACTTTGGCATAAGAACTATAATATTGCGCATGACCTGATGCGTGCAATAGTGAATTTTCGCGCGTTATCATGCATGCAAAGAAAACATTTCGATTATTAATAGCCCAGATTATTTCGACATCTTAAAGAAAAGAAGTCTCATTTATCGGTATATCCATCTTAAACCTCGAAAAGCCATGCTAGATTTTCTGACATTTCAGACACAGAAATACCCTTGGTTTGCCTGGCTTCGCGCTCCGCGCGGATGGGGAGCCCCCCCCCCCCCTTAAACCGCAGCTCCGACCTCAGGATTACCAAATTTTGCACATGGGTACGAAGAATTCCCTTAGGCAAGAACGAATAACAGACAGTCAGTAGCAAACGAAGACCCACATCAAAAATGTGTCCTGTACATATAACTCTTGATTATGTTTTCTAAAAATTCGAATATCGTACCTAAAGAAAGAAAAATATACTGATACTGCCAAAATGAGCCCTCATTTTTCAGTTATATGTTGCAATGGCTCATGGGATTTTTTGAGGCAAAATAATAAGAGAATCCTGAAATTGGCAACAAATACAAATTTTGAAGATCACTATTTTAGGTGCAAATTGGCAACTTTTTAGATTGCGAAGGATTGCCAAATGCCAAAAATGTTATTTGCTACACAAAACATCAAGTTTGACTGATTTGTGATGAAAGTAAAAAAAATTATGCTGCCAATTTGATGATGAAAAAGAGATTTATTTCCTACTTGGGAATAATATTTTGGGGCTTTTGTTCTCAATGAGATAAGAACACATGAAAATATTGTAAAAGTACTTTGACAATAAATATTTCAATTCATAATTGATTATTTCTTGTTACCTAATTCTATGACTTAAGGAATCTTTTAATAACACGTCACAAGATTTATGAGCTAGATTTTGTATGTTTGACTGGAGAGTGAAAGTTCTGAAAATTATACCCATTCATTTAACCCAAATTATCTATGAACAATTGGTCAGAATTTTTAAATAAAAATGTTCAAAAATAAGGCTAAGATTGCACCAGAGAGCACCTAACACCCATTAACTTCCAGGGCCCTAAAGCGGGCCCTGGACCCCGGCCGAAAGGACTTCACGTTTCGCGCTCGTGATGCGCGCTTCGCCCGCATGGCCATGAGACTTCGCATTAGGATATTTCCTTTGGACACCCATTAATTTTTTTGGACACCCATTAATTTTTTTTGGACACCCAATTTTGAAATCCTGGCTAAAGCCCTGGTCTGAACAATCTGTGCTGCAGACTAGTACTTCCATAGGCCCTGTGTTATAGCTCCGGCACAAGCCCTGACCAAGAAGATTAATCTTGGTTCAAGACGCTGTGAAATTTTAGTGCCAAAATAAGTCTGTGTCTGCAGACTAACCTTTACCCTAACCCTTGCCCGGAACCTTATAACAAGGGTTAATTAGCGGCGCGTACACCACTTGTGGCACATCTAGGGCCATCCAAAGTGGTGCATGGAAGCCACTATGAAAAAAAAAATAAATTGTGTAGTTTGTTTGAATCTGTATTTCTATAGTTTACATTAATTAGATCCATAATTGGGCCAAATAAAATGCCTGTTATTTACAAACATACATGGGGAGGGGGGGGGGATGAGCTCTGCCCCCTCGACCCCCAACAGGGGCCCTGAAGTGGGCCCCTGCACCCCACGCCTCGACGCTTCGCCTGTTCAATAGTGCCGCAATACAGATTTTTGATAACAAAATATGGTGCGTCAACAATAATTATTGAGAACCCCTGCCTTATAATCACCTTAATATGAACCCCCTCCCCATCCAAATGATAACCCCAATTCTAATTCTTTATGTTCAGAATGTTTAGAGAATCAGAGCAGTTGTCACTGGTGCACATGTCTTGTCACTATGTACATGTATGTTCCAATATTAGCAATTTAGAAAATCTCATGTAACCTTACAGGGTTAATGAAACGTTCTACGGAAAAACTGGGATACACCTGCCAATCTGAGTCATGACATGATACGATTATAAACTTCAGTCGCCCGTCATCGTTTTTGACACGAATAATCGTGCGTGTTCTCTGTCCTGTCAGTGGATGACATCGTTGTCATGCACATGACATTAATCTTCATTACCATGATGTGGTCATAATTGGCTGGACAGTGATTATTCGCTGTACACTGCTGAATCACCTGAGTTTCCTTTTACGGCTTTATTATGTTGTCGTCTTCTCGCTGTTACTGGCTGTCCACTGAATTGTCAATCTCGCAAGCTATGCAGCGTGCTGCCTGCCGAAGCAGATACGCAGGAACTTGTACACATCATAAATCTTTGAAATATACATGTAGGCCTAAGCCTTAGGCCTGCTTTCTGATTCAGTCATTGCTTTGTAATAAAGTTGCTATAAAACTATAACTGAGGCTCAGTTTATATCCAGACTGATATCCTCTAAATTAAATCAAATTGCAACTCGTACAAGATATAGCAAATATAAGAACCCTGTACGTTTTTGACGTCGATGAAATCTTGTGAACTTAGATTAAAGTTGTATACATTTGTAATGATCAGTTAGCTTATTCAGCCTTATTGCCAGGAAAGTAATGAACCATTATGACTAATATCTCTTTTTCATATGATTTATAAGATATTTTCTCAATGTTTTGAAAGTTACACTTGTTCCTTTTGGAACAACAAAGTAATGGGTGATGCCATCCACTGTGCTACATTTGTACATGTACTTTCATTTTATGTATTCAGGCCCTATTACAACACACATACAACTGAATATAATTGGGGGTTTGGCTAGATGGTACACAATTCTGTACAGTATTTTTCAGACTTTACTGGGAAGGACAAGCAGAGGTAAGGTACACTGTAGGATATTTTTTGGCGTGTGCTGTTCTAAATCCTGCATACAGTACTCTTCATATTCACATTATACATGTATGACTGGAGAGAACTGATCGTGAACTTCGTGAAGCCAGTGGCTGCCAAACTGGATGGTCTCTTTGATTTCAGCAAACCATTTCCTTGACCCTTGACCTTTATGGTCTATTTTATATTTCCCCACAAGAGAGGAAGAAAATATCAACAGGTCCATAGTTTCAGTCGTTGCACTTTCTTTGCCTTAAAAGGGCAAATACTTTGTTGTTGGCTTGACACCAGCCTACTATGTTATCTTGGCTCTGGTGCCTCAGTCCAAGTATAATGTTATTGAATTGTGCAGCCCCCCAAAAAGTTGTTGAAATAATACCGTACTTTTTGATATGCAAGAGGGTTTTGCTAATGTATGTCGGTTGTTATACAGTACAACTGGGTAAAATAGTTATCAGTCAATTCAATTTGTATTTGTCACAAAACCCAAGCTGTTGAAAAACCAAGAATAGCAAAGGCAGAAAAATGTATTTGTGTAGGTGCATTAGTGCATGATTTTGCTCTAGCTGATGTGTATTGTTGTAGTAGGGGCTGTCCCCTTACCAACAACTCAGTGTTTTCTTACCAGCCGTTTACTCATATATATCACTTCCTCTTAACCCTTTTCCTTGTTTTCTATAAGATCTGAATTGATATTGGAGTTGAGTATATCTTTTGCTGTACCAGTATCATTGGCTTTGAGACAAATTTCCATTTATGAGAAACATGATGATTTCCAACAGTGTACTCTGAGAATGCACATGAAAATCTGTTTCAAATTCTATGTTTGTAGTACTTAGTAAAAAACTTTTTCAAACGTCAGTGAATAGTGTGTTGCAAATTTTGATAGGTAAGTGGATCCCCCCCCCAACTGTGGAAAAAACAACAAAAATTACATGTGAAGGCCACCGCATACTACACGATTTTCAGTCGCATGACTGCTGACTTTGGATCTGAAATAAATCAGCGTGTACGAAATATAAGCGATTTTTTAAAATTTCGGATCCAAAATTGGCAGTCGTGCGACTGAAAATCGTGTAGTGTGCAGTGGCCTTTAGATTCCTTTGTTGTAAAGCAAAAATAATAGCTGTAAATGAACCAGAAAAACAACTCATACTGAATTCTTTTTTGTTGATGTTGTTGAAAATTTTGATTGTGTGTACATAAATGTTGATGTTTGTCATTAATATCAGCAAAGATGGGTCCATACTTCAGAATATGAGATATTAAACCTACAGTGACCATCTTTGTTACAAACATGTTTTAAAATTACTGGTAGTGTTGTAACAGAAGATGCTGGTTTAAAAAGCAATTTTAAAATAAAAAATACACAAATCCCCTCTTTTTACATGTGTAGGGACATGCATGTACACAAGGATATTGATTTGCCTGTTATGTCATTTTATGGTGTTCTTTACATGAATGTGAAAGTAGTAGCAATTGTTTTTATGAATTCTTTTATAAACCCATCGTCTGGACATATACACTGTACATGTAGTTGGTG
>JZLH01S0018236.1:45842-58287 GCA_001188425.1 Eucidaris tribuloides | reverse complement strand
CTTCTTTTTTAGTGGGGTGTATCTGAACCATTGCTTCATTTTTGTCTTTCTTGTCACAGAACTGATATTAGCTCTTCTCTGAGCATGCGGAGGATTCAATTCTTGTGCACGTCAGTTAAAATCCTTTGCAGCATCGGTCTGCAAGGCATTAAACATTGAATATTAGAACACAATTCTGTGCGCAAATGCATTTTTGGCAGATTGGACAAAAGTGGGCTGTGCTCACTCATGCGTGAAATACTTTCAAAACCAACAGTGTCATCAGATAGCTTAGGTCCAAGGTAATATAAAAAAAAATAATCTCAAAATCATGAAAGTTTTTTTTTCTAAGTGTCTACTTTTTTTGATACACACTGTATAACAATGATTTCATCATTAAGACTGGTGTCATTTTTTTTTCACTGGTTACTGTCACGTTTATGTAGACAACAGTTCTCCTAGACAAGTACGCCAACTGACTGCTGGGATACCCTACGTCACGTATTTCGAACTGGATATCCCTGATGGACAATTCCCGCCTAATTTCGAGGGCAGAAAGGGTCACGTGAGGTACTACGTCACAGTCAGACTGCAAATCCGTGGCAGAAACGAGTTGGTGACGTCACGACTGTTCAGGATGATTGACGTCATGTCACGTGATGGAAATCAGAACAATTGTTTATATGAGCAGGTGAGTCTGCTGTTTAAGAAACTTTTAATTTCTTAACCCGTTCTTTACCACACTCAGAATGTCATAATTATGCAATTAGGTTCTCTGGCAATGGTGTGAAGATGGTGAGATAAACGCAAAATGGTTAAAATAATGACATATCCTGCATGGGTGATCCCACCGTTTTCGATCTCTTTTTTCATACAAGTATTGTTCGTTTGTAATTCATTGTGTTTCTTTGTAAATATTTGTACTTTTTGTGTTTTTTAATTCGGTGAATAAGTAAATACAACTACCCTTAGTATGAAAATGATATGATCCAATGCGAAAGGATTAGCAAAATGCAGTGAAAAGAAAAATAAACAAACATAAACACCCGGGGGGGGGGTACTCGCCTACTAAGGTAAACGGGTATGTGCCGCTCTAATAGGTGACTTTTTCGCCAAAAATCCTTAAACATGGGTCCGTTTTTTGGAAAAAAATCCTTAAACATGGGTCATGATTTTGAAATTTTACGATTTACACTAGATATTTTCGCCTATTTCATCGCCAAAATGCTAAAAAATGCCACTTTTCTTAATAAAAACCCTTAATTATAGGTACCATTTTCCGCCAAAATGACCCTTAAAAAAGGGTCAGGTTTTTCGACTCCAGCGGCACACCCCCGTCGGAGCCAAATCTGAGTACCCCCCCCCCCCCGGGAGTTTAAAGCCTCAGGCTAACATGGACCACAGTTTTAAAAAATGTGAGCTACATAATCCTCCATGCTCTAAGTGTCTTTACGGTCTAAAAATGAAGCCCTGAAAAAAAATTGTATTTCAAAATGATGATTTTGTGCTTTAAACAAGTGAAATCTACAAGCACTCAAGTTGACCGGATTCACCTGCCCATTTCCTCCCATAGACTTACTGTGTGTAAATCTAGGCTACTTTATCCTCCAGATCTTGCCAAGGCAGCATAACTTTCCAAACTTTTGTATTTTAGGGTGTTTATTTGTCCATTTAAACACCAATATGTAGCTCAGATATCAAAGTTTGACAATTTTTTAATTGAAGCTTCACAATGTTAGCCTATTGCTTTAATTTCTGGTGGATGTATCACCATGTGATACTAGTTAAAACATGGACACTACCACAAATGGTTAAATGTATCTCTATCAGGTTCTCACATGTTGGCATTTTCGATTTGTTTAAACACTGCATTCTGTGAAAAACAGGTAGTATGCTGCTTGCTACATATACAAATATTTAGCTTCGACTGTCTCTCCTAACACTGATGCAAACAATTTATTTCTCATTACAATGAACTATTCTGTAACAATTTCAAGTCGGATTATTTTCTCAAAGTATATCCCCTTACTGTGTAAATTAAATGTCCATGTACTTGTAGATGTACGTACATTAGATTCACGATTCTGACACACAACTCAAGAACACTTGGAAAACTCCCCTCTTTAGTTGTTGCCATGGTAACAGCATGAGATTGCTATCACTGCAGCGCTACCCTCCAAAAGTCCTCATCTTTGGTGAGTCACGAACTCATGAAAACAAAATGGCTCAGCTGAGGAACTAAAGTGGAAGGGATGGAAGAAATAAAAACATGACCCGAGGCGTTAATTATCAGCTTTTATTTCAGTTCAGATAGAGTGAACTGATTTTTTCTTCTTCTGCTTTTATCTTTTGTAATGAAGACATAAAAGAGAGTGGGAGTGGGATAGACAGCTGTAATGTTATGGTGGAATAATGAAGAAAATACTACACTTTTACGGAATGGATAGAATTGGGCGTAAATCTAATAACTGATGGAACAATGCCCTTTTTGCAGTATAAATATTTAGAACTTTTAGACCCATGGAGCATAGTGTAATTGATGTGTGTACAGCACATACACGTATTAACCTCTAAATATGATTGCAGCTAGTGAAAACAAATGGCAGTTTTCTAATGATTCAAAACTGTGGAACATGTTGTGTTGCAATAGGCATAGTACTAATTGCTGACACAAATTCTGTACCATTGACTGAGGCAGTGTTATTACTACATGTACCACCCACCCTCAAAATAAAGCAACCAATTTTCAATGTAGTTCCATGCCCAGAAATCTATGTGCATGTAATTAGTGCTACTGTACCCTTATTTCATAAATTAATCTACCTAAAAATGGTTTAAATCTATATTTTCAGACACTTCGTTCTCAAGAACACATGTCTCTACCCTTTTCATTAACACTTGTGCATGTGTGTGTTTTTTCTTATAAACAGGTGCATTTTCCTTTAATTCATTCTAACTAAAGTAACAATGATACATATTTATTGATGATCATGCCAATATTTATTTATATCTTACAGTGTTTAACTTTGCTCTGTCAATGACAGAAATAGGAGAAAAAGAATGATAAATAATAGAATCATTTTTATTTTTGTTTTCATTTTCAAGTTTAGCCATGAGCTGTGACTCATGTTGTAACAGTTGCTTTACATTAACCCTGCTGATATATTTGGAACTTGAGGCCTGAACATAACAGTGCGGTATTACTGGATATAACTTTTTTATGTAACATCAGAAGGTTTGTGAGGTTGCATGAATCAAAAGGTAATGCTAGAATTGTACTTAAAAGGTTGTAAAACCATTTATGATTGTTGTAACTGTTTTGGCTAATATTGAGGAAAAAATGTCACTAAATATCTACCTGCAAAAAATGTGATCATCAGTCGAAATAAAATATGAATACTTTATAACTGACTTTATTTGAATAAGTTGCTTAGGATTATGTGTCACTTTCTCATCATCAACATAAAATAACCAAGACACAATATGTTTTTAAGAGAAAGAAAATTTCTGAAGATTAAAGGTTTACTGGTCATCAACCTTTTCTCTATGTTAGGTTAAACTATTCGGAAGTACCGTAACCAAAATATGGCATCTCTGGCTAAAGACATCAAATAGATGTGATAGGAAGTCCTGACTTTGGCTGCTCTTGTATGATTATTGTAGTTTGTTCAAAGAAATAGGTCATGCAGATCAGCAGTGACACACTTTTCTAAAACATACTGAATATAGTCTGTATTTGCTCCAAAGTTTCAATGGATTTTTGAGAAGAATGTCAGCTTAGCAATGTTTCTTGATAAAAATTGTCTTGTGTATCATTTCATAATGTTATTAGCAGACATATTGTCACCGAGGTTTTACAAATTTTAAAGGAATGTAGTAACCCGTAGGCACTAGGCACGTACTCATCTGTTTATTACAATCCATTGTTACATGGACCCAGACTTATATGTGTGCTAGCTGTTCTCATGGGATAGTCCTTATCCAAGAAAGACATACATAACGAAGGAAGTTACATTCATTATGGTTGAAAACGCATTAGGAATAGTCCACAATGGTGGAGGAAAATGTAAAACGTGCATAGCTGCATCGTACATGTAGTCAGGCTTATATGCATTTTGGTTACTCTTGGTGTGCTAGAAGATGAATTGTGACACCACTAAACATGTATTGCCATTAATACGAGCGCAGTTCAAAGCAGATTAATATATTTGTTCCTTGAGGCGCAGGTCTTCGGTTATGACACATATAAGAGATATGTTATTCAATTTGTGTATTCCACTTCACATCACATGATTTCAAGCATAAATCCCAAGGGATTGCTGTCATCGACCATATCCTCAGTCCACAAATTAAACTTGACACGCCCCCTTTAGACATAATTATGGTAGGATTTGGTGTGGATTTACGCGTAATTGAAGCCCGAGAGTGGTGCCTCGGACGATGCCTGCGACCCACCTGTGCGTAAAAATGGCCTGACTCAGATTTTCTGCCGTGAGCTGCCACCAGTCGGCCATCTTGCAAATCTGGGGTTGACATGGCCATCGAAACTGAGACCAATCTTGACCTCTGCCACTGATTTCAATTTCATATTGTTAAACTTTTAATTGCAAAGTGTGTGGATTTAGGAACAGATTTACAGCCAGGATTTTCAAAGGAGGGGAGGGGGGGGGGGTTGAGGTGGGTTTGGGGGTGAAGATGGGGAAGGTAGGGGTAGGGTGGTGATGTCAACTTGTGGTTTCAATCTTCTGGTTTCAAGTGACCAAAACAAAAAGGGTCATCTGTTTTGATTGGGGAGGGGGCATTTTTGCTACATTACACTTTTTGAAAGGAGGGGAGGGGAAGGACCAACAACAAAAGGGTAGGGCAAAACTACTTCTGCCCTCACTGGATCTGCCACTGATTAATGGTTGTCCAATAAAGATGTCTTCATTACAGACTAAACCATATATAATCATGATGTTTACATTTTTAAATTGATGAAGTAGTTATGAAACCAAAACATCTTCATTGTTTGCAAGATATCTCCTAAATCATGTTATTACATTTCTCTATGTCAAACAAAATATAAAATAAATCTGCCATTGTGATCGTAGATAGATGTTTATTTCAACTCAAATCAAATCAAATCAACTGAAATTGAGTCGAGGCCATGATTTCCTAAAATACTGGATTATGTAATTAGTTAAAAATACTAATATTTAAAGGCAAGGTTCACCCTGATATCAAGTTTGTTTAAATAAAAGCAGAACAATAAGAGAAACATATTAATGAAAGTTTGGCGAAAATCCAACAAAGAATAACAGAGTTATGAGGTTTCAAAGTTTTAAATTCCTGACGTCACATACGAGCATCTCCCCATATGTCTTGTAATGTAAATTCCATAAAATTGCCGTTTTCTCAGAAATTATTTCATACATGCTTCCATGAAAAAAAACCCATTCAGTTATCATGAACCATTAAAAATGGCAATCTAAGGAATTTATATTACAAGACATATTGGGAGCTGCTCGCATGTGACGTCACAAATTTAAAACTTTGAAACATTGTATCTCTGTTATTCTTTGGTGGATTTTCGCCAAACTTTCATTAACTGTTTCTCTTGTTGTTCTGTTTTTATTAAAACCAACTTGATGTCAGGGTGAACCTTGCCTTTAATCAGATGTTGATGTGGTGATGGCTATTTGAAATTCTTGCTATGAATGTTGTCATGGCACAGTTGGGAATTGTATGACGTGTAAAAGTCAGACATGTCTGAGCTGGAAAGGATAACCCACAGTGGGATACTTGGCATATGTATGCTTCTTTGTTACCACTTTGTATCAAAGTTTGATGGTGCAAGACAAACCTTTAAAATGGTATCTATGTCATTTACTATTTTTGACATTACTTTAGAAATAGAGGTTACATTGCCATGAAAAGAAAGGGCAAAATAACCAGAAAGACATATTTTCTCAGGGATTGTTTGTCTAATTGGACATGTGGCCTCACATAAATTTGTGTCCCCTGCAACATTTCTACTGAAAAAAGAAAGGTTGATGTTGTTAGGATAGGGAAGGGTGGGGGTACATTTAAGCCTGAGGGGTTATTGTAAACTTGGAAAGGGCATCCATTTTCATCTGACTGACGTGTGCAGGTGCCTTAACACACCAAGTCACACAATGACGGTCATGATCATGTGTTTATGTGTATGATGCTTTTTTGTCTCTCTGTTTGACAAAGCATCTTTAGTCTTTACCTGCCTGCATGCATTATATTAGATGACATTGCACATCACTTTGTTATACATTTAGCTTTTGCTATGGTGACATTTACAGTGTATTTATAGTTTTGTCAAGATTTTAAAGGAAATTACACAAACTTGCCGGGAGTAAAATCTTGTACTGCCATTACGTCTACAGAGGAACCATTTTGAAAATGCCAAAATATAATTGACACTTTTTAATGGCATACTTATCCTCCCTTAATGTCTTCTTCATCCAATGCAAAGTCACTAAATATACAAACATATGCAGTTTAATGGTGTCATTTTATAAGGTATGATATTGGATGTGGTTATGGTTCCCCAGCGTGTCTGCAAAAACGAACATTAAGTGCAGATGTGATCGAAAATCATGATGTTCCACCTTGCATGATTTTATGGGGGGTTAAAATCAAAAGCATAATACATAACAACATGATAAATCAGACATCTGAATAAATTACGTTCTTTTTAGGTTTTATTGAAGCATCTACATTTAGGTGGAGTTATACTTACAATGTAGGTGGAACAACATTTGCATGCTTAAATAGGACTGTTGTAAAATATTATGGATGTTTTTTTCTCCTAAGCCTAGTGATAAACTATTTCTTCCATATGTCTCTATGAATGCATGTTACTACTTAAATTGCAACTTGCATGCAGTAGTTGTTGCTATGGTGGAGAAGCTTGTAGGTTCTTAACAACTTTGTTACAAATTTCCATCAAATTTGAATATCGGATGGTCTTTTAATGTTGAAAACTGAAAGTTTTTTTTTGAAAATTGCACACTTTCAATAACAAATATACAGGATATACTGGTCTTGTTAGTGCGGCTTGACTTTATTTTGTGTAAACCAGTTTGCCTCAAGACTGTTCTCATGTATCTGAATATGTCTGTACTAGTCTTCTGTGGAGATAAATTACTTTATACAGTCTGAGTAAGTCACAAGTTTTGAGATAGATCAATAGGAGTTTTAGGACATCATGCTACATGTAGGTGGACCCTAGAGGACTCAACATGATTTCAGAAAAAAGCTGTGTGGATTTAATGTTGCAAGTGATTTTACATTTTCTCTACGTAGTTATTGATTGGCTTGGCATTTCTAGATCACATAGCCATGTTTCTTCAGGTTCAAATTTAAAAGCACTTGAAACAAATCGAAAGGAATGAAAACATACAATCATCCTAAGTGGTCTGGAAAGTGTTCCTAATGTTTGATGGATGTGCTTACACTAGCTATGTGCACTGATGAAAATGAATGGTGGGCGTACTTTTGTACACCCAAGGATGGCAGGGATGGGGAGCTTATTCCACCCCCCCCCCCCCCAGCAAAGTAGAAGATAAAAATGTTGAAAAAAGACATGCAAAGAAGAAAGCAGGGGTCCTTGGAGAGAAATCCAAACAAATACATGTATGTTCCTCCCCCATTGTATTTTCCATTTCTGTTGACTGCAATTCATCTGTAGAAGAGTCCATTTTGAAACATGGGGTGGACTGAAATCACTGTCTAATGAAGATGTGGAATTAATCAACCACTTGGTCGACTTATCTCAAGTAATAAATGGAAACAACCTTATCCAGGCAAAAGGAATTTTTAACAGAGATACCTCTGACATACAGACCCACATACTTTTATGTACACACAGAAACGGACATGGACATAGAAATTTGTTTACAAATGCATGGCACGTGTAAAAAGTTACAACACAGTGCTACAAAAGCGCAGCTGTGTGGTAGGTGTAACCATTCCGTAAACTACTCATAATCTTGCATTTAAGTGACCCTTCCATTCAATACCTCACTTCCC
The DNA here is from genome assembly GCA_001188425.1 of Eucidaris tribuloides. Lineage (NCBI taxonomy): Eukaryota > Metazoa > Echinodermata > Echinoidea > Cidaroida > Cidaridae > Eucidaris > Eucidaris tribuloides. The sequence continues at coordinate 50,262 of JZLH01S0018236.1, read as the reverse complement.
GTGAGGCTGACATACGAGACCTGTGTCGACATATCTGGCTCCCAGCTTTGGTCATTTAAGGCAACAGTATGACCGTAAGATGGTCCCTCACATCTAAATATATATCAGTACTTAGATTTACTTACAGGTCAGGACTTTGGTCTTAAATATTCACTGCAGTTACATGTAGTGTAGGATATAAACAATGGTGGATTCCAAGCATGTGTGTAGTTACATGTGTGATAAAAAATTACAGTTCAAATACAATAAATATTAATGAATGAATAAATGCTTATGATATGGGAGCATTTTAGGAGCACATTGTATAATTTAGTTTTATTTCACAGAATGTGCAGTACCTGCGTTAACTTTATATCCAGTTCCAGGTCTTTTTCTAAATTTTACTGTATGCTTGCTGAAAAAACCCAGTATTATGTAATATTATCTAAATAGGGGGTTTTAAGCGCGGCGATATTATCGCGTATCCCGCGCTTAAAGGAATGGGCGTATGTGCGCTGTGGCTTGACGAGGGGGTGTATCGGAAAATATTGTACGAGGAAAAATATTGGATACATCCGGGTACTTTTTTGTTAACCTATATGAGTTGATCCAGTATTTCACGCAAAATGTATTAGAAAATGACGTTTAAAAAAAAAATGTTTTACAAGAATCACACTACATCATTATTTTTGTATATAATGTGCTTTCTCTGCAAAATTTACTAAATTTAGAGGACGATGTAATTTTAGGTGTAAAGCAAGAATAACAAATTCTCACGAAGAACGGTTGCCCCATTAACCCGTTGCCTCCGAGATTCTGAAAATCCCATAGAGTTAACACAGGGCACATCTGGTTCCCGTAGCCAACGGGTTAAAAGACTGGTGATTTATTGAGAATTCTGTTAAATTTCAATTTTGGAAATTTTCTACTGGATTTAGATAATAATGATAATATTGGATGGCTTATATTTGGTGGACACAGAAAATATTGTACTCCTTATGAAAATATCGGACTCGTCTGTGACTCATCCGATATTTGTCAAAAGTCGTACAATATTTTCTTGTGTCCACCTCAAAGCCATCCAATATTATATAAATATTATCACTGGCAGAGACAAGTATTTGTTTTTGTGTCTGCAAATTAATGCCTGCATACTGCTTGTTTGTATGACATAATTTTTGAATTGCAGTGGGATGACCTTGCATGAACTAAATGAGTTATCATATTCTTTTTTAGTGGGGTGATGCAGATGAATGCAAGTCTATTTGGGGGTGGGGTGAGGGGGTTGGGGTGGGGAGCATGGCCTGGTGTTGTAACACTGCTTACAGTCAATATAATACAGATGAAAATTCATTGCAGAAACAAAACAAACAAACAAACGTAGAGCAGGGTTGAATTACCTTTGACCAGGCATGGGAACTTGGGCCATAACCAAAGGATTTTGTAACTAAATATTTGCTTAATACATGTATGGGTAGGTTTTCTGTATTAAGAAGTGACCCTTGATTATATCCTGAAAATGATATTTAAGCTTTAAAAGATAATCGTCCTGGCTATACACCACATCCTACAGTATTTATAGAAACAGATATCCTTGGGTCCCTTCAACAGCATGTGCCAAGAAAGAAGGCCAGGCTTCTGGGAAACTAGTTCAGCCTTCCTCCCATTGATGATCATTCACAGGAACGGGCCGTGTCGGCTTGGACAGGAAGTAGGAAATGTAGAACAGAAGTCAGTCCAGAGTAATCTGTCAAGGGGTTGTGTAACTCTATTTGTTTAGTTAATCGTCAAGGAAACATATAAATAGATTGGTGAGGATTAGCAGCATTAAATGTATTCTAATGGAACATTCAAAGTTTTTGTGTTTACATTTTGTTGTCAGTGCCATTGTAAATAGCACAAAGACTTCTGAAAATCTCTTTTACCATTCCCCCCCCCCTTTACAAACAAAGAATATGATTTACATTGAACTGTGTTCAAACAATATTTTTCACTATCTAAATGTTTAACCCATTGATGACAAGAGACAAGATATCTGATCATGAGGTGTATGGGAAAAACATGTTAAAGGCAAGGTTCACCCTGACGTCAAGTTGGTTTTAATAAAAGCAGAACAATGAGAGAAACATATTAACGAAGGTTTGATGAAAATCCATCAAAGAATAACAGAGTTATGGAAGTTTAAAGTTTTAAATTTGTGACGTCACATGCGAGCAGCTCCCCGTATGTCAAGTGATATAAGTGCCGTTTTCTCAGAAATTTGAAAATGATTTTACCTGTGCATTCGACATATTATCAGAAACATTATTTCATACAGGCTTCTTGGAAAAAAAAATTAATTAAATTATCATGAACCATTGAAAAAATGACAATTTATGAAATTTATATTACATGACATATGGGGAGCTGATCCCATATGACATCACAAAATTGAAACTTTGAAACTTCATAACTCTGTTATTCTTTGTGTGGGTTTTTGCCAAACTTTCGTTAGTATGTTTCTCTCATTTTTCTGCTTTTAATAAAACCATCTTGACGTTATGGTGAACCTTGCACTTACAGCAAAATGACACCATATTCAAGAGGTAAATGTAACATTTGTTACAGCTCTCATGCAAAACTCTCTGACTGGACTAATTTGACGTTTAGAATTACTCACTTTTATGTTCCAGTACTATTCTACCTTCTGCCAAAAAAATGAATGCTTATGACGTGTGCGTGTATTTTCTCACAACGTCATGACAAGTTGATGAAGCTGTTTTTTGGCCTCATCATACCTCCTGTTTTAGACGAGGTAGCGCGTTGCCATGGTTGTTTTTTTTTTTTTTTCCATTTCAAATATTTACTGCATGACCATGAATTTTTTTGTACAAGGTATTTTTGCAATAGTTTTGTTGAATAGTGAGTCAATAAAATTGTGCATTGTGAAAACTCATGCTGCTGTGACAGGCCCATTATTTTTGTCACTCACGTTTGATAGTTCCAATATTTGATAGATTTCAGTTTTGAAGGGGGGGGGTCAGTTTCACAGATTGTTCTTTGTTTTATTGTGCAAGGCTGCAGGGTCATTTACTGAATAATAAGTGGAATAAATAAATACTATGATATTGTGTTCACAATATGGATATCTTGTATTGTGCAGTATTGATTAATGTAAATCTAAAGCAATAATTTCATTATTGTGACAGTCTTCAGCATTTGAGGTTTTGTGTCTGTCTTTTCCCAAATGATCTTCACATCTTTATATGGCAAATGTCAGTTTATATGAGGTAAATTTGACACAGGGGCAGGGGAGGGGAAAAGACATGTAGTATCAAGCTCCTACTGTCACATATAATATCAGAATCACAACTCCACAGAAATAGGTGCCCCATTTATAATGCCCCTCCCCCCCCCCAATAATTCTATCTTCCTTGACTGGGCACTAAAGCTATATTCTCATTTTTGGCCTCTTTTCAGCTAGTAAGGAATTTTGAGGGATTTCCTGTGTAATTTATGTTTTTCACATAGCTGCCTCACTTTAGCTGGAGGCACACACATCAATCTAAACATGCAGACTTACACAACGTACTAAGCCTTCACTGCCTTGCATTTTAACAGGAATTCGAGGACTGTACTTTCAAGCCCAGGTAAAATGTAAAAGTATACATCCGAGTTTACTCATGTCACATTCCTTGCTTATATTGAGGCCAGGTATATCAACAAAAGCCTATCTATCTTGCTTCCTCACTGCCTCTCAGTCGAGCCTAGCGGCAAAGTACGAGAAGTGACAGGAACACACTTCAGGATTATTCTCGATTGATTTGAAATGATATTTACCCTTTGACCTTTGTGAGAAGTCTTCCCTGCAGCGGAACAGACCCTTACAAAGTTAAACTTGGTTTCATTTAAAAATGTCAGAAACTTGGCCAGATTATTGAAATGTTTTGTGTCTGTTTTGCATCAGATTTTGGTTGAGTTTGGTTATTTTGATTCTGTATGTATTGTCTTTCCACCACCTAAGTAAGAACATGATACATACTGAATACCCATCAGAACTGATGTCATTGTAAATTTGATGCATATTACAGTATAATTCCATTCTTATTGCATATAAATAACCTTTATTCAGTACTTTAAAAAGTATTCCAATTTCCAAATGTTTTACTATTTCTACATTTTGTTATAACAGCCTAATGTAAAATGGATTCATTCATTTTTGTCACCACTTTTCCCTGTACTCCACAGTAACACAGTGATAATAAAATATGAATTTAATCTTTGTCTAGAATGATCCCGCCATCTTTACACATCATTCCTTTAAGTTAAATATAAATAAGCCAAATTCTCTGGAAATCCAAGAGAAAATAGTGTGAATGGCTTTGTATAAATATTATATGTGCACACAAAGTTCCTTCCTCATATTTGCAACTTCTCAAATGCACATACTGCACGGATGACG
>JZLH01S0018236.1:31757-45792 GCA_001188425.1 Eucidaris tribuloides | reverse complement strand
TTCTATGTCCCTCCCAGGGCATGAAACTAAATATTTTTCTCACTCGAATTTTTTTATATTCATGTTCCTTCCGGGACATCAAATTTTAATCTTTTCACCAGTATAAAATTGTACCACATGAAATTTCGGATATATGATGTTGCGAGATGCCGGATGAGCGCTTTCTAGTTGTCACCACTTTTCCCTGTACTCCACAGTAACACAGTGATAATAAAATATGAATTTAATCTTTGTCTAGAATGATCCCGCCATCTTTACACATTCATTCCTTTAAGTTAAATATAATTAAGCCAAATTCTCTGAAAATCCAAGAGAAAATAGTGTGAATGGCTTTGTATAAATATTATATGTGCACACAAAGTTCCTTCCTCATATTTGCAACTTCTCAAATGCACATACTGCACGGATGACGCATATTAAATTGGTGAAATCATATCACAGCCTGCCAACTGTTTTGTTATTTTTCCATGCTGTGAACAGCAGGCTACATGTCTAAATTACACCTCATAGAGAACACACCTTTAGAGGAAGATTCTGTTTTGTTTTTGTTTTTTGTTTTGATCTCTGTGTGACTATGATGTCATTTAGGATTAAAACGGGATTATGAGGAACAATGCTGTTGAGGCGTCACACATGGCAGTATTTTGATCATGTGATAAAGTCATGTGACTAGGGCTGACCGCAGTTGTCATAACATGGTGGTTTCACACCCTGTAATTGTGTAAGTAACATGACTTTGAGGTCATGGTACAAGTAATATTACCTACATGTAGGACTGACCACATTCACGGAAAGCAAGTCAAGTAGAGGCCACACGCTTTGTTTATTCAAGTGAATTTCGGAGGGCTTGTCACCATGAGTTGGAATAAACACATCAAGGATGAGGGAAGGGGATCTTGTACTGGGGAAGGGCACGCCTACTCTATATGCCATATTATTTTGCATGATGTTTTCACAACTTTGCTTAAAGATTGGTAATTTTGGAATTGCCAAGAATTTGTTTGATTGCGTTTTTATTTACTTTATAGAGGAGTAGCAGGAAGTGAATATTTTCATAGAACTTATTATCCATGAAATTTGTGAATAAAACTATGAAATATTGAGTGCTGGTATGTTGGGCAGTGAAGGATTACTGCATTAGATATTTCACATATGATAGCTAGCCATCAGCCTTTACATGTATGTAGTGGAAACTTGCATGTCAACTGAGTATAGCTTGTTCTGTGAGTGAAATCCATTTGAATGAGCCAGTCATGACAGTCTTCTTTTTTGATATCTGTGATCTGTAAATATTCTAATAAGAGCATACATACATGTAATCCCTTGGGGACAACAGGCCTGTACAGAAGCCAGTACATCAGACATTCAGAGATGACTGGCTTCCATAGAAGAAAATATGACAACCTTTCCCCTCAAACTTGAAGAAAATCATCTCTGAGTGTGAGATGAACTGAGCGTCTGTGCAAGCCTGCCATCTCCAAGGGGTTAAGGTCTGGCACGAAGACTACATGTAGGCCTATATCATACATCGTAGGTTTGACAAGGTGAATAAAAAACAACAATAAAAAAAAAAACCTGTGTGGACTGCTTGACTTCTCAGTGAGGTCATTAATGTCCCCTCTTCCCCTTCCCCATCTGAAAAAAAAAATCAACAGTCACCTGACCTTTTGCTTGTATTGTCCCTACTACCAAACGGAAAGGACTAGTCTGATACCAAGACTACATCATACATTGTGGGTGTGACCAGATGAAAGGAACTTGGTTTTGAGGTGTGAGGTCATTAACATTCACAACTACCCTGAGTCCTGAATGTCTCCTTCTCCTCCTGCTGAAATGCCAACCATCAAACCTGACCCTTGGCCTACATTCTTCCCTCCTCCTGGTACCAATGTGGAAGGAAGAGCTAATTGCCTCTAAAGCCGGCTGCCAAGTCCGGCATTGTAAACACCACAGAGTGGTGTACCATCAAGCAACGAGACTTTTCAAATTGGACTAGAACTGAATACGTTGTCATTTGTCAGTACTGTATCACCGTGCTAGGCTAGAATCATGACGCATCCTGGCTGAAACTTGGTTGATGAAGTTAGCTTAAAAATTCTTACTAAATTACTGAAGACAATTGTGCCAGAATTACATATTTGACCCAAACCTGACTAAACAAAATCTGCCTGGTTACCATTTTTTCCTGTAAATATGACCTGTTTTGATTTTGAAATTCTGCTCCAATGCACTGTAGATTTCATAATGTAGCTTATAGGAACATTGGATTCTATTTTATGCATATGCATCAATTTTATAAATCAGAACTAATTTTTCAAGAAATTTGAGCAAATTAGCAAGATTGATTATTTAGGTATATTAAATTCTAATCTGACTTCTACAGGCATTGGCAAAATTTCCAGACCGTAGTTTGTTTATAAATAACAAACAATAATTGAATTATTTCATCTGACATGTTTATCAATTTATTAATATGCTTGTTGTGGTTAGAATGCATGAATATATCAACCACATAATATATTAATTTTGGAGTGGCAATCAAAATTGTCACGAGGACTAACAAAATGATTTTCCCAATAATTCCATGAATTGTGCAATGCCATTGAATTGCAATGTGGCAATTCCTGAATGTTTGGCAGATTTGGCACATTGCATGGGAATATTTCAAACAAACAAAATATAATTATATCATAAAATTTACTGTGATGTGACTCATTTTCTGTTTAACAGAGGACATCCTTGATTATTAATATTTTGTCTTCTGGTCCGTGAGGTGTCCAATGACGTCTGAATCTGTGTGTGAGAATTTACACCAACAGCGTTACATGTAAACAACTTAATAAATTTAACAAGTTCAGAGAGTCCTTGCTAGTCAGAAATGTATGAAGAAATGTGTAAAGTGAGAGTATGTGTTTATATGTGTTCGTGCATGTGTGTTAGTTTGTTGTGTTTGCCTAATGTGTGTGTTTGTCTGTGTGTTTATTTGCATGAATGTGTATGTGTGTAAATGCATGTATGTGCAATTGTGTGTATATGAGGACTGCATGTACATGATGTACATGTACTGTATGCACTGTACTTGTGTATGTGTGTGTACTAGTAATTACTTTGTGTGATTTGTGTGTATGTGTTATCTCACTCCAGTACACGATATGTATTTTGTGAATTTTTAATGTCCATTATTACATGTTTATGATGTTTCTTGTTATCAAAATTTGTGACCTGATCAAAATTTTAACAATATTTTTGCAGTGTTGCAATTTTCTGGGAGTCTGGCACGGACTACATGTAACTTCAATTTTATGAGGGATATTGATTTTAATCCACTGCAAATCTCTTGTGTCATGAAGTACACAGTCCTTGCACTGTGCAACGGATATGCCGTGACTTCCTCCAGTTTACCTTTAAAAGATCACGCTCTGTTTTGATGCGGTTGCGGAGTGACTGACGTCGAAGAGTGCGTGTGTGTGTCGACGTGGATGTGGCTGGCGGGAGTAATTATGTGAAGTACAGACACATCACCAGGAGGGCATTCAGTTAATGTTAAGACTCCCAGTACCATCCATACACACTGTAGCACTAATAGACCTGTTCTGTTTTGAGTATGTGACGTGCACCATAGCTGGGGGGCTTCTAGAGCACAACAAAAGTTGATGCAATAGCCCAGGTTACTGTTGTTCCTGCAGTTCCTGAACTAAAGAAATAACAAGGAGCTTCAAACACAAAGCTCCTTGGAAATACAGATGAAGATACTCATCTTTTGTTATACTCTGGAAGCCCCCCAGCTATGGAGGACGAAGCAATGTCTCATTCTATAAATTCAACAGGTCAATATTATAGTCTATGTAATTTTGTTGTAATGGTAATGACCAGGTTAAAGGCAGTGTATAGTTTCCATAAATGGTGAAAAATTAAATATTCTCCCATTATGTTTTTAGATAGCCCTAAATCATCTATTGATATTCTGACAATTAAATCAAATTAAAAAATGATAATAAAAAAAAAGACCTCTGGTATTTTTGCAGTAGGAAGTTTACATAGTGATGTCTGTTTGCTGATAATTTTAACATCCCAAAATGTTAGTTTAAACAATTTTCAGTAGGTTTTGTGTGTTGTTTTCTGATGTCTGCATAACAATATCATACTTTTATGAGAAAGTGATAATTTTTTTGTCTAATTGACCACAACTATAATGTGGCTTGATCCTGGGGCATCTGACAAGGTATAATTGTGTATACAATTATTACAACTAGTACAGTACCTCCCTCAGGTGTGTTTGCAGCTTGTGCAGTATAAATACAGTTATTACAATTTCTGTATGTATGAACATATTTTGGGGAAATAAGAATACTATATTTTATGTGATTTATGAAATGATCACTCTTCAAGGCTAACAGGCCTTTTGTTTAATGGATCTATTCATATGGTGTACAATACTGTTAGAAAGATAATTATTAAGTTGATTAATAAATTACACATTTAAACAGACAGTTATTAACTACAGTGTATGCTCAGTTCATTTATGCATGAACCTTTGTTGACAAATCAATTTAGTGTGTCTTGTAAACTCTGGCTAATTACGTGAAATGGGCAATTTTCTTGCAAATAACATGGGTAACTGTTTAGACTCTCAAGGTTTTCTTTTATAGGTCACACTAACATGAAATGTGTAGGCAGTTTTGCAAACAAGCAGTCGGATTTGTGTGGGGACAGGAGGAAGAAGGCGAGTACTGAAGGAGAAATTAGAGCAAGTCTCGTGTGCCCAGCTGCTTGCTGGGTACTGTTCGGTAAATATGCATTGTTGCCATGGTAACAGATCTCCATCAAAAGCAGTGCTGTAATCCGCTGACATCCATCCAAGAGCTGTCGCTTCAAATGATGTCGTCTTCAGGAGATATCAATTGAAATGTTAACTGTGAATGTAACTTATTACTGAAGAATAAAAGATTGTGTGTTGAAATTAGGCTTGCAAGAGTTTGGTGTTAGGAAAAATAGAAAACGAAAATCATTCAAATTACATGGAAAATGTAGAATTTCACCCCAAACAATAACAGCAAAAAACTTAATTGTTTTGACACTACTAATGTTACGAAATAAGTATAGCAAAAATAAAATGAGTAAATTCAAATTTGCCTGTACAAAAGCAGGATGAGTGAGTTACATGTATAACCATATTTGATATTATGTTGGCTGCTACTTGTCCATGCATCATTGCATGCAATGAGCAGACACTTATAATGGCAGTGTTCTTTCTTATATTGCCCTTTATTGTTTTTTTGACCCTATGTTATTGGTTTTAGCAAAGATCATGGAATGATAAATATATTGTAGTATCTGATCTGTTAGAAATGGTCTGAATATTTATTTACCAATCAATGTTTCCCATATTAAGCATTCATAGATTAGAAGTGTAGGTTATTATGTTTTTGAAACTCTATTTTGGTAACCATTTTTTTTCTTATTAGCCAGAATATACCCACTCCACTCCCCAGTCTTTCCCAAGTAATTTTAATGTGCAAAATCACCTGTGACCTAACAGTAAAATCAGAATCTGGAGGGTGACTGTCTTTAAATGAAAGGAAATGAAGGAAGTGGGTGTCTTATTTTGAAATGGAAGCAGGCAAGGCACTGTTTATGGCAGCCTTCTATGAGACGACAGGTTTGAAACGGAATCGAACAGGATATCTCCTAGGTAATAATGTAAACAAAAGTCGCCATATTGAAGGTGTAGGTAAATAATTAAAACTGTGTGTTTGTGTAATGAGGTAATTGTGTCAATGTCAACCAGATTTAGAGATAAATCAGTTTCTTGTATGTAAAGGACTATCTGCATTCAAGTATATGAAGGAAATATGTAAAGATGAAAAAATGCTCCTAATGTGATGGTGGTGGTGTTGTGGCTTAGTGGATAAGGCTGTAGTTCCTCCTTGTAAGAGAATCTTGGTTCAAATCTCTCTTCACCCATATTACCTCTGTCTGTTCTGTTAATGGCTACCCAGTAGGAGGAGAACATATTCGTATATATGGACATGTAGGCCTTTGTGTTTGATTGACATGTATGCCCAATGAGTATTTTTATTGGTTGGGTTTCTGTCCAGGGAGTGAATAAAGCACACTTTTAGGGTTTCAGATCTTGATTGATGTGTCAAACACTGTATACGCCAATATTTTCGCGTACAGATATTTTTGCGGTTTTGGACTAAATCTCAACATTCACGAAAATTTTCGCGATTTAGTGATGCTTTCATTGGTGTGAATGGGGCAATGAGATGCCAGAGTGGAAATTTTCGCAGATAAGCTGACGTTCGCGTCGCGAAATTCGCGGAAAATAAAACCCCCGTCAAAATTACCACGTATATAGTAACTGGTATAATAAGGTGCTTTTAAGGTCCAATACCGAGACAGAATGGACTAGCACTTTCTTTTGACGCAAATGATAAAAATGGTGGCACCAATGTTTTCCACAGTGCAACATCCCATGTATGTGTTTGTGACAAAGTCTGTAGTTGAATTGCCACTTTACAGTGGGTCATTTAAAAATATCTAAAACAAAATTGACTACCTTTATATAGATTGAATGAAAATTTTACAGTGTAGCTTAGATGTTGTTTTTCAGTGTAAAGAGGGAGAGGGAAAGAGCTGGGGAGCTATCACAAGCCGCGACCAGACAGTCTGGAGAAGTGATATAATGGTATTTTGGGATCCAGACTGATGGCATATTATCAAGATTTCCAAATCACTTAGTATTATTAATAGGATAGACGGGTCAAAATCTTGCCTGATAAGGTCAGATACAAGAGCATTAGATGAGTTCCACCAGCAGACATCCTATTACCAGATGTATTATAGTGTAGCGTAGCAGAAAATGAGGTTGAGTAAGTTGAACAAGTACATTACCACACTTCCAAGAAATGCAAATAAGTTGCAAATTCATCAAAAGTACATGTCACTTTCATGGCATGATAGTGACTCAAATGCGACCACCCAAGGGAAACAAACACTATGAATTTTTTAGACAGGTGGCGCAATAGATAACATCAATAAGTTCTTTCTTGAGAATCAATTTTAGTGGCCATTTTAGGCAGGTGACTGCTACAGAGAGGTGACCACTCATGCAGGTTTGATTGTTATTTACACATATTGAAAATGTCAGACATTGTTTTCTTTCTTTCATGAGAAAATCTGCAACCATTTCTGTCAATACGCCTCTGTGTGAATGTTTGCAGTGCTGTTAGATACAGAGAAATGTTTAAGGCATATTCAAATGCTGTTTTAATTTTTCAGTTTTTTTTCTCGAAATATTAAATTTTATCAAATTTTGGAATCTGAGAAAAAATATGCTTTCCTAAAAATATTTAATATCAGCTACAGGTATGAGAATAGACTCCTACTATAGCACAACATGGAACTGATCTCGTGTGGATGTATATTGGCTATGAAGCCTATGATGTGGCATTTTGGCAAGTTCAGTAAGTAAACTTATGTACGTGTACTCCAAAAGATCATACACAGAACTTGATTTAAAGAGAGCAGGATGTTATTGCCAATGCGTACAAAATTCTTGTTGACTTCGGCTAATATTGGCCAATAATGATTCAGTTCTCCCGTTTGATGCCGTCTACTAATCAAAAAGAGTACCACGACTTAAAGATTTTGTCAGAGATGTGCAGTCCATTACTTCCCTTCATTATCAATACAAACGGTAGTTTAGTACTTACAAATGTGTGTGTTGAAAGTTTGAGATCCATACATCATGAATTTGTTGTTTTGTGAGAAAAAACTAATAACGACATGTTACCAGAATGTTGTTGTTCCGTGAGTTTCAATTTTGCTCAAACGCAATGCGAATTATGTGTACTGTCGCAAGAACAGCGGAGCGCACTGATTGGTTAAACGTAACCTCACACACCCGACCTGGCCAACGGCTGATCGGACAATTTTGGAACGGCCAGCGTGCACGTTTGACGTCGCGGATTTTTTGAAAATGCTTCTGAGTAATTTGAAAAAGGATGAAGTTTAACCGTCCAGATTTTCACCAAAAACTCAATATTTACCCCAAGTCTCTATGAGAGGTGTTTATTTAGATCAATCTTCACATTGGATATGATTTCAGCTGATTTCTTCATTTAGATGTTTTTTGACGTGCAAGATCAATGACACAATCTTTAAATCTTGGTTATCTAGTTCTAGTTTCAAGCAGCTATAATATATGTACTAACATTTTCAGAGATTTATTGTTTATTTTATCCTAAAGAACTTTGTTACTGCAGTGCTACAATTATGGAAAACCAGTAGACAAGACTAATTTGTCCCTAAAAAAATTAGCCCAACCTTTCTTTATCTTTCATTTTTATTTCTGAAAGAACTGTATGGGTTTAATGTATGCTCTTCTCTCAAAGCCTCATACTACGTATTCTGGGCAATTATTGAGAATTGCATTTCTCATGCAATACCATTGAAAAAATTGTTTACAACAAAAAATGTTTTGGTGAAACTGATTACTGAAAATAATGCCTGTCACCACACACACACACAACACAATTTTTTTGTTTTTAGACATTGTGTGTGGGTACTTGGTACCCTTCATTGAAAATAAAAACATGACTACAGTCACCACAGAAAATGTGTTTTAGATTTCTCTTCTGGACATTATTTCATACTGGAAGTGAACTGAGATCAGCCGATTCTGGATAATTTTGAGTTCCTCTTGTGGCAGTAGAAGACTTTAGAAATATGTTCAATAGTAGAAATACAAATAAGTTATTTATTAGTGGTAGTGTTCAGTGGTAAATGTTTCTTTGGAAAGTAAATGGATCCTCATCCTCAGATGAAATCAATATTATGTCTTATTTAATGGTTACAGTTAATATGCCATGATTTGAATATGAATTATTACAGCTGCACTCTCTCAGACACTGTGTCCTGTGTTCTGTGTTCTGTATGCCTGGGTTTCACTGTTTGTGTGTATGTTTGTATAAATGTATGTGTTAAGTTTGTGTGTATGTTAATATATGCATGTGGTTGTAAGTTTGTGTTTGCTTGTGTATATTCGTGTTTGTATGTGCATTTTTGTTTTGTGTCTGCTTTTGTGTGTACACATGTGTTTGTATGTGCAATTTGTGTTATATTTTGTGTCTCTGTGTGTATACACCTCTTCCAAAGTCAATTATATTCAAACCTTCATGTTCCCCACAAATGACCCTACTTCTACACTATGGAGTCAGTTCAGCTCTCTGTCATATTTTCATTATACAATTAATAGTAATATATAATGACAATTCTATACAGATCGGCTACCTTCTTAGCATCTAAATATTTACTCTATTCAGATAAAGAATAACATTCCTGTTTTAGTCTAAGAAACCCTAATAAATAAACACCACTAGCTGTGTATGATAAAGATCTTGTAGTTATTTACATTTAGTATCAACAATCATGATATGTCCTTGAGTGTGACATACCATATTATCATAGTCATGGATCGTGGGTGTGTACTTTGAGTGAACTGTTGCTTCTCTGGATGTGAGATGTGAGGAAGTAGGCAAAGTTGACCAACCATTCAATAAATTAGTCAAGCTAACATTGTTTCATCTAATACTATAATAGCGTGCTACAATTTTCATGCACGTTGTATTTGCACATGGTGTACATGTGCGAACATTATTGTTTCATCTTTTGCGTATTTCCAGGAGAGAAAACACAATCATGTACTGGTTGATGATGGAAGATCTTTCATTAAAATTTCACATTTCATTGGTTTCCAGGTGAGAGTTATATCACATTTGCTTAAATGTAGGTATAATTCACTCCATATGCAATAAAAAGTGTAGGATTGGTAGTTCGAAACAGTGTGAAGTTTTCCATATGAAGTGCCCTTCCATTGCTATAGTGTATGTGTCAACAATTGACATAGTCCCACATATTGATTTCTGTGTTAATACTTTGTCAGCAGTGGAATTTGTGTAGCAGATTTGTCAAAAACGAAGTGTTATGTTGTTTTTACTACTCTCTCAAGTACTATAGTGACATTTTCAGAATACCATCTGTTCACAGAAGGTTTGAAAGTAGCTGATATTAAAATGATGTTGTTTCTGCAAGTACTCAACCAGTACTGTGTATTCTCTCAAGAATTATGGGTGTTTTGTGGTAATAAGCTCTGTACAATCTTAGTAACCATATTTTCGAACTAATATCTTTTTTCCTAAATATTAAGCACGATTGTGCAAAATATCATGTTAAATAAAACTTTTGCATCACAGACGTTGCTAATGGGACAATTAAATATTGCGTTTCATTAAAGTAATGTTCTGCACCAAAATCAAACGATATGTTTAAATGAAACCTGGAAATTTTTGAAAGCAGATTTTGAGTACTGATGCAGAGTTCTTACAGTGAGCCCTTTCAATACAATCCTTATGTTTTTGCTGATTCTTTCGTGAAATCTGAACATACACCTTTTATTTCTTGGTTATTTCAAAGTGGACTGTTTTCTTTCATTTGGACTATTATTTTTCGTAATCAAAACTGTGTATTTTGTGCAAAGTGCAAATGTCCAAGTTTATGTACGTGTTTTACATATTTCTGTGTAAGAACTGTGTACCTGTTTATTCATTAGAGCTGGGCTCGACACTAGCACTTGTCTGCTTGCCGGGGCAAGTAAAATTTCATGTCATGCAAGTAAAAACTCAAAATTGTAGATTTACTTGCCCGATTGGGCAAGTAAAATTTTGTTCTCAAATGAAAAAATATATGTCCAAAATCTTACCAATACATCTACGTTAAATTATTTGTTCAGCTAACTTGACTAATTCCATATTTATTTTTTTCATTTTACTTCATTTTATGACTCTTAAAATTCAGAAATCACACCTTTTTGCAAGCCCCAGAATTAAAATACAACATTTCAAATGCTATTAAAACTTAAACGTCTTAGTGGTTGAAATTAGTCAGGGCTCGACACTAGCACATGCCGCTTGCCCGCGGGCAAGTAAAATTTCATGTCGGGCAACGTAAAATGTCAAAATGTTAAAATTTACTTGCCCATTGGGCAAATAAAGGTTTGATCATGAAATGCAGCAAAACATCGTTAAAAATCTTAACAAAAACAAAGAAAATATGTCTAAAACGTGGTGTTCAGTTAACTTATACTAAATTTCATCACTATTTTGTTCATTGTACTCATTTTATGACTCTTTAAATTCATAAAATCACACCTTTTGCAGTCCCCAGAAATTAAACTCACGAAGGTTCAATGCCTATAAAAAAGGCCTATCGGTTAAAATTAGGGAGAATAATTTTTTCATGTTTTCGATGATTTTTTTATTTTCCGGGCAAGCAAAGTTTTATTCGGGCAAGTAAAAATCTGTAAGTGATATTTCACTTGCCAAAGGGCAAGTAGAATAAAAGTTAGTGTGGAGCCCTGAATTAGTGAAAATAATTGTTAATGTTTTTAATAGCGTTTATTTTTGGGCAAGTAATTTTTTATTCGGCAAGTAAAAATCTTGGAAATGATACTTTCACTTGCCTGAGGCAAGCAGACAAAAAGTTAGTGTGGAAGCCCTGCATTAGAGATAACTTGATGTCATAAAACATGCATTCTCCATAGACCCCATCCCAAGGTATCTTGTTCAAGATTAGTCTCCAATGGGTTAATTACTAGTAAGTCTCGCTGTGATGTGTATTTAAGCATTAGCAGGTGGCAATTAAGTACTTTATAATTTGACATCTGGATAATCCGAGTGTTATCAGTTAATTGCTTTTTGTTCTCTCACCTTCATCTGTAATTAACATATATAAATGACACTTCCATTTATAGAGTCTGACCACTGCTAATTACTAGTACACACATTTTAATGTTATATAGCTTGAAGTGCGATATTTCTGTTGAATGACACAAAAAGGAGGGACATGAAAAGTAAAGGTGCCCCATGGTCTCTCCTGTTCTGAGAGCTCTTAATATATAAAAAAAAAAATCAAAACACCTCGCTCAGCAGGAATGTGCGCGGCTATTCACAAACAATCTGTCGCTTCGGCCACTCAAGCATCGTGATGGAAGTGGCTCCGCCCATTGTGGATGCTCTGTATAGTCCATAATCAGTGAATGCCCAACAATAGATATGGTAAATGATTCCGTCTGTGTGTTTGTTAGCTAGAATTGTTGATTGTTCCCTCACATCCCGACTGTCAATAGAGCGAGAACGCAGTGAAACTGGATTTTGTGTTTTGTTATTCATCCAGTGAGTGGCAGACATATGTATATCTTTGCCAAGATATCTGGCACTGGTATGTGAAGATTGTGGTAAACTTTATATGGATTCTGGATTTTAGTGGTTCTCCAAACTCAAAGTCTGGTGTGTTGTGGTTCTGGACCGCGTGCTGGTGGACCAAACCCCCTTCGTCCTGTCGTAATGGATTCATAAATGGAGTCATAATGGATATAATCACGAGAGGCTCTTATTAACGAGTTATGCCAAATGTGATGCTGTGGGTTCCCAAAATGCCATTTTCATCCGTATGCACTGTAAGTACTGTATATTTAATTGAATTTAGTTTTGATTATGCTACACACGAAAGCAATCATAGATCTCCAAACAATCGTAATGCCTGCAAGCATTTATGTCTACTTGAAGGAATGAGTTTCTGTTTGTAGATCACTTTTTTCTGTATCTCTGGAGACATCAGCCAGTATAATACTGCAAATATGTTTTAATTTGCCACTTTTGTTTGTTAAATTGAAGATAATGATGCAGAGTAGTATTAGTTAGCTGTAGTATTAGTCACAAAAAGCCAGGAGAAAAAAAATTAACTAGGACGGAGGCAATTTGCTCCCAAAGAGAATGTATTATACTTTATTAATTGTAGTCTTTGAATGTTGGCTTTCAATTGCTAAAATTTGTTTGGTACAATTGGAGATGAAGGATATTTCAGGGATCAAGTAAAAAACAAAAGACAAAAACAGCAAAGACAAATATATGGAATGAAAAAGATTCCATGTTGTGCTAAAAAGAAAAATCTTGATGATATATTTTGATGGGATATAGTCTCTCTTCATATGAATTTAATTTTTTGGTGCAGGGTTACAGGTGGTACCATGTTGTGGACGCCATGCACTTATGTCTATTGAAAAGCTATTTATCTCGTTAGTTTCAGGACAATATCGGAAAATAACAATCTCATTGATATAAAAAAGGTTGATAAAAATAATTTTAAAAATAATACAGGATGCAGAACATTTCATGCCACACTCTTACAATGTATAGCCATCATGTAGCTCATAAAGAAATGACGAAATTTTCATGTTATACATCTAGTCCTTCTGAAGGATCAAATACAATTAACAAACCCTCAATCATTTTCAGATTAACGAGTCCTTATGTTAAAGATGTGAAAGAAATTTCTATGTTACTGTTCAGTTTTTACCTTCAGAATAACGAGCTGCACTCAATGTTATGATCATCTTGTGAGTTTTATAACCACATTTACTGTTTAATTCATTCATTATTTTATTGAACTGCATAGGTTTCAAGTGTTTGATTTCATTGCTGATGGCTATTGGCTCATTTTGGGCTGTTCTAAACATAATCATAAAGACTATTGTTTGTTATCAATAGGCTATGACTGCTTCTATTGTATTTAAACTCAACCACTTTCCGGCACTTATGAAATGTTAAAAGGGGTTTTAGTTTCTACATGGATTCCGCCAGCACTAAGTACCCCGGAAGTGTGTATGATTTATTGGGTGAGGAAATATTTGCTTGTCAAGTAGTGTATGCTATGTAATCAGAATTTATGACTATGAGTACATTCCTCCACAGAAGCAGAATATATAGCCTACATCATAAATGTCATCCTATTTTTATTGGAGCGTGAAGTAGTAAGATACTTCAGTATATTATATTATGTACGATGTGTGTGTTTTGTGTTTGTGTATGTGCTGCTTTCGTGAGGTTTGTGTTTAGTATGTTTGTTTGTCTTGTGTTGCCATGTTCTAGTATTGGTTCAGATTGCAAATTTTCAAAATGTATGAACTACATCT
>JZLH01S0018236.1:19604-31732 GCA_001188425.1 Eucidaris tribuloides | reverse complement strand
AGAAAATGAGGTTGAGTAAGTTGAACAAGTACATTACCACACTTCCCAAGAAATGCAAATAAGTTGCAAATTCATCAAAAGTACATGTCACTTTCATGCATGATAGTGACCAATGCGACCACCCAAGGGAAACAAACACTATGAATTTTTTAGACAGGTGGCTGCAATAGATAACATCAATAAGTTTTCTCCTTGAGAATCAATTTTAGTGGCCATTTTAGGCAGGTGACTGCTACAGAGAGGTGACCACTCATGCAGGTTTGATTGTTATTTACACATATTGAAAATGTCAGACATTGTTTTCTTTCATGAGAAAATCTGCAACCATTTCTGTCAATACGCCTCTGTGTGAATGTTGCAGTGCTGTTAGATACAGAGAAATGTTTAAGGCATATTCAAATGCTGTTTTAATTTTTCAGTTTTTTTTTCTCGAAATATTAAATTTTATCAAATTTTGAATCTGAGAAAAATATGCTTTCCTAAAAATATTTAATATAGCTACAGGTATGAGAATAGACTCCTACATATAGCACAACATGGAACTGATCTCGTGTGGATGTATATTGGCTATGAAGCCTATGATGTGGCATTTTGGCAAGTTCAGTAAGTAAACTTTATGTACGTGTACTCCAAAGATCATACACAGAACTTGATTAAAGAGAGCAGGATGTTATTGCCAATGCGTACAAAATTCTTGTTGACTCGGCTAATATTTGGCCAATAATGATTCAGTTCTCCCCGTTTGATGCCGTCTACAATCATAAAGAGTACCACGACCTTAAAGATTTTGTCAGAGATGTGCAAGTCCATTACTTCCCTTCATTATCAATACCAAACGGTAGTTTAGTACTTACAAATGGTGTGTTGAAAGTTTGAGATCCATACATCATGAATTTGTTGTTTTGTGAGAAAAACTAATAACGACATGTTACCAGAATGTTGTTCTTTCCGTGAGTTTCAATTTTGCTCAAACTGCGAATCGCAATTATGTGTACTGTCGCAAGAACAGCGGAGCGCACTGAATTGGATTACGCATAACCTCACACACCTCCTGGCAACGGCTGATCGGACAAATTTTGGAACGGCAGCGTGCACGTTTGACGTCGCGGATTTTTTTGAAAATGCTTCTGAGTAATTTGAAAAAGGATGAAGTTTAACCGTCCAGATTTTCACCAAAAACTCAATATTTACCCCAAGTCTCTATGAGAGGTGTTTATTTAGATCAATCTTCACATTGGATATGATTTCAGCTGATTTCTTCATTTAGATGTTTTTTGACGTGCAAATCAATGACACAATCTTTAAATCTTGGTTATCTAGTTCTAGTTTCAAGCAGCTATAATATATGTACTAACATTTTCAGAGATTTATTGTTTATTTATCTAAAGAACTTTGTTACTGCAGTGCTACAATTATGGAAAACCAGTAGACAAGACTAATTTGTCCCTAAAAAAATTAGCCCAACCTTTCTTTATCTTCATTTTTATTTCTGAAAGAACTGTATGGGTTTAATGTATGCTCTTCTCTCAAAGCTCATACTACGTATTCTGGGCAATTATTGAGAATTGCATTTCTCATGCCAATACCATTGAAAAAAATTGTCTTACAACAAAAAATGTTTTGTGAAACTGATTACTGAAAATAATGCCTTGTCACACACACACACACACAACACAATTTTTTTGTTTTTTAGACATTGTGTGTGGGTACTTGGTACCCTTCATTGAAAATAAAAACATGACTACAGTCACCACAGAAAATGTGTTTAGATTTCTCTTCTGGACATTATTTCATACTGGAAGTGAACTGAGATCACCGATTCTGGATAATTTGAGTCCTCTTGTGGCAGTAGAAAGACTTTAGAAATATGTTCAATAGTAGAAATACAAATAAGTTATTATTAGTGGTAGTGTTCAGTGGTAAATGTTTCTTGGAAAGTAAATGGATCCTCATCCTCAGATGAAATCAATATTATGTGCTTATTTAATGGTTACAGTTAATATGCATGATTTGAATATGAATTATTACAGCTGCACTCTCTCAGACACTGTGTCCTGTGTTCTGTGTTCTGTATGCTGGGTTTCACTGTTTGTG
Source organism: Eucidaris tribuloides (assembly GCA_001188425.1). Classification (NCBI taxonomy): domain Eukaryota; kingdom Metazoa; phylum Echinodermata; class Echinoidea; order Cidaroida; family Cidaridae; genus Eucidaris; species Eucidaris tribuloides. Next base: position 29,638 of record JZLH01S0018236.1, on the reverse strand, counting down.
TGTATGTTTTGTATAAATGTATGTGTAAGTTTGTGTGTATGTAATATATGCATGTGGTTGTAAGTTTGTGTTTGTGTGTATATTCGTGTTTGTATGTGCATTTTTGTTTGTGTCTGCTTTTGTGTGTACACATGTGTTTGTATGTGCATTTGTGTATATTTGTGTCTCTGTGTGTATACACCTCTCAAAGTCAATTATATTCAAACCTTCATGTTCCCCACAAATGACCCTACTTCTACACTATGGAGTCAGTTCAGCTCTCTGTCATATTTTCAATTATACAAATTAATAGTAATATATAATGTACAATTCTATACAGATGGTACCTTCTAGCATCTAAATATTTACTCTATTCAGATAAAGAATAACATTCCTGTTTAGTCTAAGAAACCCTAATAAATAAACACCACTAGCTGTGTATGATAAAGATCTTGTAGTTATTTACATTTAGTATCAACAATCATGATATGTCTTGAGTGTGACATACCATATTATCATAGTCATGGATCGTTGGGTGTGTACTTTGAGTGAACTGTTGCTTCTCTGGATGTGAGATGTGAGGAAGTAGGCAAAGTTGACCAACCATTCAATAATTAGTCAAGCTAACATTGTTTCATCTAATACTATAATAGGTGCTACAATTTTCATGCACGTGTACTTGCACAGGTGTACATGTGCGAACATTATTGTTTCATCTTTTGCGTATTTCCAGGAGAGAAAACACAATACATGTACTGGTTGATGATGGAAGATCTTTCATTAAAATTTCACATTTCATTGGTTTCCAGGTGAGAGTATATCACATTTGCATTACAATGTAGGTATAATTCACTCCATATGCAATAAAAAGATGAGGGATTGGTAGTTCGAACAGGTGAAGTTTTCCATATGAAGTGCCCATTCCATTGCTATAGTGTATGTGTCAACAATTGACATAGTCCCACATATTGATTTCTGTGTTAATACTTTGTCAGCAGTGGGAATTTGTGTAGCAGATTTGTCAAAAACGAAGTGTTATGTTGTTTTTAACTACTCTCTCAAGTACTATAGTGACATTTTCAGAATACCATCTGTTCACAGAAGGTTTGAAAGTAGCTGATATTAAAATGATGTTGTTCTGCAAGTACTCAACCAGTACTGTGTATTCTCTCAAGAATTATGGGTGTTTTGTGGTAATAAGCTCTGTACAATCTTAGTAACCATATTTCCGAACTAATATCATTTTTTCCTAATATTAAGCACGATTGTGCAAATATCAATGTTAAAATAAAACTTTTGCATCACAGACGTTGCTAATGGGACAATTAAATATTGCGTTCATTAAAGTAATGTTTCTGCACCAAAATCAAACGATATGTTTAAATGAAACCTGGAAATTTTGAAACAGATTTTGAGTACTGATGCAGAGTTTACAGTGAGCCCTTTCAATACAATCCTTATGTTTTGCTGATTCTTTCGTGAAATCTGAACATACACCTTTTATTTCTGGTTATTTCAAAGTGGACTGTTTTCTTTCATTTGGACTATTATTTTTCGTAATCAAACTGTGTATTTTGTGCAAAGTGCAAATGTCCAAGTTTATGTACGTGTTTTACATATTTCTGTGTAAGAACTGTGTACCTGTTTATTCATTAGAGCTGGGCTCGACACTAGCACTTGTCTGCTTGCCCGGGGCAAGTAAAATTTCATGTCATGCAAGTAAAAACTCAAAATGTTTAGATTTACTTGCCCGATTGGGCAAGTAAAATTTTGATTCTCAAATGAAAAAAATATGTCCAAAATCTTACCAATACACTACGTTAAATTATTTGTTCAGCTAACTTGACTAATTCCATATTTATTTTTTTCATTTTACTTCATTTTATGACTCTTAAAATTCAGAAATCACACCTTTTTGCAAGCCCCAGAATTAAAATACAAACTTTCAATGCTATTAAAACTTAAACGTCTTAGTGGTTGAAATTAGTCAGGGCTCGACACTAGCACTTGCCCGCTTGCCCGGGGCAAGTAAAATTTCATGTCGGGCAAGTAAAATGTCAAAATGTTAAAATTTACTTGCCCCATTGGGCAAATAAAGGTTTGATCATGAAATCAGCAAAACATGTTAAAAAATCTTAACAAAAACAAAGAAAATATGTCTAAAACGTGGTGTTCAGTTAACTTATACTAAATTTCATCACTATTTTGTTCATTGTACTTCATTTTATGACTCTTTAAATTCATAAATCACACCTTTTGCAGTCCCCAGAATTAAACTCACGAAGGTTCAATGCTATAAAAAGGCCCTATCGGTTAAAATTAGGGAGAATAATTTTTTCATGTTTTCGATGATTTTTTTATTTTCGGGCAAGCAAAGTTTTTATTCGGGCAAGTAAAAATCTGTAAGTGATAATTTCACTTGCCCAAAGGGCAAGTAGGAATAAAAGTTAGTGTGGAGCCCTGAATTAGTGATAAATAATTGTTAATGTTTTTAATAGCGTTTATTTTTGGGCAAGTAATTTTTTATTCGGGCAAGTAAAAATCTGGAAATGATACTTTCACTTGCCTGAAGGGCAAGCAGACAAAAAAGTTAGTGTGGAGCCCTGCATTAGAGATAACTTGATGTCATAAAACATGCATTCTCCATAGACCCCATCCCAAGGTATCTTGTTCAAGATTAGTCTCCAATGGGTTAATTACTAGTAGTCTCCTGTGATGTGTATTTAAGCATTACAGGTGGCAATTAAGTACTGTTATATTTGACATCTGGATAATCCGAGTGTTATCAGTTAATTGCTTTTGTTCTCTCACCTTCATCTGTAATTAACATATATAATGACACTTCCATTTATAGAGTCTGACCACTGCTAATTACTAGTACACACATTTTAATGTTATTAGCTTGAAGTGCGATATTTCTGTTGAATGACACAAAAAGGAGGGACATGAAAAGTAAAGGTGCCCCATGGTCTCTCCTGTTCTGAGAGCTCTTAATATATAAAAAAAAAATCAAAACACCTCGCTCAGCAGGAATGTGCCGGCTATTCACAACAATCTGTCGCTTCGCCACTCAAGCATCGTGATGGAAGTGGCTCCGCCCATTGTGGATGCTCTGTATAGTCCATAATCAGTGAATGCCCACAATAGATATGTAAATGATTCCGTCTGTGTGTTTGTTAGCTAGAATTGTGATTGTTCCCTCACATCCCGACTGTCAATAGAGCGAGAACGAGTGAAACTGGATTTTGTGTTTTGTTATTCATCCAGTGAGTGCAGACATATGTATTCTTTGCCAAGATATCTGGCACTGGTATGTGAAGATTGTGGTAAACTTTTATGGATTCTGGATTTAGTGGTTTCTCAACTCAAGTCATTGGTGTGTGTGGTTCTGACCGGTGCTGTGGACCAAACCCCCTTCGTCCTGTCGTAATGGATTCATAATGGATGTATAATGGATATAATCACGAGAGGCTCTTATTAACGAGTTATGCCAAATGTGATGCTGTGGGTTCCCAAAATGCCCATTTCATCCGTATGCACTGTAAGTACTGTATATTTAATTGAATTTTAGTTTTGATTATGCTACACACGAAAGCAATCATAGATCTCCAAACAATCGTAATGCCTTGCAAGCATTTATGTCTACTTGAAGGAATGAGTTTCTGTTTGTAGATCACTTTTTGTCTGTATCTCTGGAGACATCAGCCAGTATAATACTGCAAATATGTTTAATTTGCCACTTTTGTTTGTTAAATTGAAGATAATGATGCGAGTAGTATTAGTTAGCTGTAGTATTAGTCACAAAAAGCAGGAGAAAAAAAATTAACTAGGACGGAGGGCAATTTGCTCCCAAAAGAGAATGTATTATATTTTTATTATTGTAGTCTTGAATGTTGGCTTTCAATTGCTAAAATTTGTTTGGTACAATTGGAGATGAAGGATATTTCAGGGATCAAGTAAAAAACAAAAGACAAAAACAGCAAAGACAAATTATGGAATGAAAAAGATGTCCATGTTGGTGTAAAAAGAAAAATCTTGATGATATATTTGATGGGATATAGTCTCTCTCATATGAATTTAATTTTTGGTGCAGGGTTACAGGTGGTACATGTTGTGGACGCCATGCACTTATGTCTATTGAAAAGCTATTTATCTGTTAGGTTTCAGGAAATATCGGAAATAACAATCTCATTGATATAAAAAAGGTTGATAAAAATAATTTTAAAATAATACAGGATGGCAGAACATTTCATGCACACTCTTACAATGTATAGCATGCATGTAGCTCATAAAGAAATGACGAAATTTTATGGTTATACATCTAGTCCTTCTGAAGGATCAAATACAATTAACAAACCCTCAATCATTTTCAGATTAACGAGTCCTTATGTAAAGATGTGAAAGAAATTTCTATGTTACTGTTCAGTTTTTACCTTCAGAATAACGAGCTGCACTCAATGTTATGATCATCTTGTGAGTTTTATAACACATTTACTGTTTAATTCATTCAGATTTTATTGAACTGCATAGGTTTCAAGTGTTTGATTTCATTTTGCTGATGGCTATTGGCTCATTTGGCTGTTCTAACATAATCATAAAGATATTGTTTGTTTCATGGCTTGACTGCTCTATTGTTAAACTCCAACCACTTTCCGGCACTTTGAAATGTTAAAGGTTAGTTTCTACATGGATTCCGCCAGACTAAGTATGTGTATGATTTATGGGTGAGGAAATATTGTTGTCAATAGTGTACTGTATGTAATCAGAATTTATGACTATGTGTACATTCCTCCACAGAAGCAGAATATATAGCCTACATCATAAATGTCATCATTTTTATGGGTGAAAGTAGTAAGATACTTCCAGTATATTTATATTATGTACATGTGTGTGTTTTGTGTTTGTGTTATGTGTGTTTCTGTGAGTGTTTGTGTTTGTATGTTTGTTTGTTTGTGTGTGCATGTTCTAGTTTGGTCAGATGCAAATTTCAAAATGTATGAACTACCTTAAAATAGAACTAAATCCCTAAATTTTACTCAACAATACTCTGACACTGGTGCAGGCATGGTTTAGAAAGTGCAGTAGATCACCTTTAACTTGTTATCCTCCAAGATTCTCAAATTCCTATGCACTTAATTGTCTTAATATATGCTTATCTGGTTCCTAGTGTATTTCATGGGTTAACAAAGATATTACATCATTTGTTCTACTCACTAATTTTACTTCCGACTGGAGTCATTGTCATTAAATTTAAAACTAGAGATTGCAGACAGTTGCAGACAATTTCAGGCAGGATCAAGAATGCCAGAAATTACTTCAGACTTACATGTACCGGTATACTGTATTTGCATTCATTACTAATAAACATCCCAGTTAAGATTTACAACATCATCCAAAATAATAAACAGTATTGGGATCTGAATCTGATTTAGTACCATGCCAGCTTTAATAGAAGTATAAATCAATTATATTCTGAAGTGTTTTTATATAAGAAATAGAATTTGTTTCTAAGCATCAGGAAATAAAAAAGCAAGTCAAACTGTGACAGTGATACAATTATGTATTTCAGTTTCTGTATGTTTTTACTGAGCTGCTTATATCTTTAAAATATAATGATTTTTTAAGTAAAAGTTGTTAGTACTCATGATAATTACTTTCACACTTTCATAATGATAGTCCAGGCTACAGGTCCATAGGCTATGTACATTAACCTTGTTTTGTGACATATACAATGTTTTTTGATGGATTTTAGTCAATTTGAGGGTGCTGATTCCAAATCCGATGAATGCCAGAAGCGAAACCTTGAGCGTTTTTGTAAAAAGGCAAAAATTCAAAATCTCCGCCAAAACCATTAAAAGGGCCACTAAAATCACAACAACCATCATTTTTACAGACATATACAATTTGTTTTGATGGATTCTAGTCAATATGAAGGTGCTGATTCCAAATCCGATGAGTGCCGGTGGAAAAATCCTGAGCGTTTTGGTAAAAACGCCAAAAACATCAAAATGGCCTCAAAACCTGTAGAAAGGCTGCTCAAATTACAGTATCGTCCGTATTTAAATAATTTTTTCAGATATATGAAATTGGTTTGATTGATTCTTATCCATTTGAGGGTGCTGATTCCAAATCTGATCAAGTGCTGGTCGAAAAATCCTGAACGTTTTTGTAAAAACGCAAAAATTCAAAATGGCCGCCAAAACCACTAAAGGGCTACTAAAATCACAATAACCATCATTGTTTCAGACATATACGATATGTTTTGATGGATTCAAGTCAATTTGAAGGTGCTGATTCCAAATCCGATGAGTGCCGTTCGTAAAATCCTGAGCGTTTTTGTAAAAACGCTAAAAACATCAAAATGGCCTCAAAACCTGTGTTGAGACCGCTAAAATCACAGTATACCGTACATAGTTCAATCACTTTTCAGGCATATGAAATAAGTTTTGATTGATTCTAGTTAATTTGAGGTGCTGATTCCAAATCTGATGAGTATTGATCCAAAAAACCTCAGTGCTTTTGTTAAAACGCAAAAATTAAAAATGGCCACCAAAACCATTGAAACGGCCGCTTGAATGACATATCCATCATTTTGTTAGACATATAATACTTGTTTTGGTGGATTCTAGTGAATTTTAGGGTATTGATTCCAAACCCGGTGAGTGCCGGTCGAAAATCCGTGAGCTGTTTGTGTAAAAACGCAAAACAACTGTGAAACGATTAAAATGGCTTCTATTACAGTACCGTTAATATTCCATTCATTATTCAGACATAATGTATGCAATTTTGTTAGATAAATTCTAGTCAATTTGAGGATGCTGATTCAAAATCTGGTGGATATCCAAGGAAAAACCTTGGGAGTTTCAGTAAAATAATTGTAAAAATTTAAAATGGTTGCTATGACACGATAGGTGGTTGTTTTTTTTAGTTTTAAAATGAGTGTTTAGACACAAGTCATGCATGCTGGAAATTTGTTTTACGTAAAAAATGTAAGCTGGTGCGGGGTAGTTGACACCAAAACGATACATGTGAATGGAATTTTGGTCTCACCCAGGGAGATTTTTTTTTCTACCAAAACCTTGTTCTTCTATATCGACCAGCAAAAGTGCTGAATGGAAGAGTACGCCTTCACAACAAGTTGTTGGGGGGGGGGGGCCATTGGGAGCAGGAATTCATTATATACGAGTGAGTACACACTGTATAAGTGTCTTTTTCAGATCTAATGCTAATAACCTCAGTTTTTTCATGTTTAGGGAAAGTTGGTGCAGTGAATGAACAAAGTTTGTTGGAAAGCAACAATAAACGGTGGTCGGTTGGGGGTCCACCTACGATGAAATTACAATATTAACCATGAAAATGCATATTGTGTCCATTTAAAAACTAATGAATACATTGGCTGCGGTAGAAAAAATCAAAGCATGTTAATCAGTTATTGTTTCATACCAGTAGCACAAGCTGGGAGGGTCTGAGAGGTGTTCTCTTCCCATTATTTTTACTTTCGAAGTATATAGCGTTTCCCCTATTGAGACCAAGGAATTAAAACTGGAATCACTCTCAGATTTACAGATTTCATATTTTCATCTCCCAAAATACACATAAAAAGAAATTGATATCAGAATTTTTTCAATTCGTCATTTTAGTATCAATTAAGCCAGATAATAATTTTATGAAAATGGTAACAATATCGGGAAGGTCGGTAGTATCAGTGGCTAGAATGGTGGGCAGGAGGCCGCACACATTACATTAAGTGAGCTTTGTCCAATTTTTTTTATTATGTAAGTATTCTTCATTTTTGTTGTTGTTACATGACTTAAATTTGAGTACTAAACCTCCAGAGGTACTGGGGATACACACAATTCATCAGCTGACACTTAAGTAACAATGGCTTGTTTTGCAAAGTTAAGTGCAGGACACACTCTGTTGGTTTCACTATAAAAAGTAGCTTGTTGAAGCCAGGATAGCCTTGAAAATTTATCCAAACGCATATTGCACAGCGCAAATAAGCTGTATTAATCCCCATGAGAATGCATTATTTTAATGTTTGATGAATTGTCTTATCCAAGTTTTGCATGTTTTTTTTTTCAATGATTTTCATCACTTCCAAAACTACGGGGAATGGGGCAAAATCATATCCCCATTAATATTTTTGGTGCAACTACCCCCTGCTAATGGAAGGATGATTTTTAGAAAGTTCTTGGAAGCCATAATTATTTTATGTATGGTTTTCTCGAAAATTGTATGTGGTTTGTGATCCCTTAAGTCGTCCTAAAATGAGTTAAAACATACATTTTATTTCAAAATCACTCTAAATACAGTCGAAAACCACTCTTTTAAAGATTCAAGTGCTAATTTAAAGGTCATTTTGATTTTGTTGCATTAAAAAAAACACTCAAGGGTTTTCGTTAGGCACCCATCGGATTAATCCTCACCCTGAAATAAACCAGAATGTATGAAAAAAATATGTATGATACAAAAGATGATAAAAATATGCACGGTATAATTGCACCGGCCAAATTTATGCAATTTGATGGTCACTTTGAATCTTTGTGTTTTTACAAAAACGGTCTGGGTATTTTGATCAGCACTCATTGGATTTGGAATCAGCACCTCAAATTAACTAGAATCAATTAAAACTAATTTCATATGCCTGACAACTGACTGAACTATGTACGGTCTACTGTGATTTTAGCGATCTTAACACAGCTTTTGAGGCTATTTTGATGTTTTTAGCGTTTTTACAAAAACGCTCAGGATTTTTCGACCGGCACTCGTCGGATTTGGAATCAGCACCTTCAAATTGACTAGAATCCATCAAAACAAATTGCATATGTCTGTAAAAATGATGGTTGTTGTGATTTTAGTAGCCCTTTAGTGGTTTTGGCGGCCATTTTGAATTTTCGCGTTTTTACAAAAACACTCAGGATTTTTCGACTAGCACTCATCGGATTTGGAATCAGAACCCCCATATTGAGTAGAATCAATCAAAACAATTTCATATATCTGAAAAAATATGGAAATATGGACGATACTGTAATTTGAGCAGCCTTTTTACAGGTTTTGAGGCCATTTTGATGTTTTTGGCGTTTTTACCAAAACGCTCAGGATTTTTCGACCGGCACTCATCGGATTTGGAATCAGCACCTTCAAATTGACTAGAATCCATCAAAACAAATTGTATATGTCTGTAAAAATGATGATTGTTGTGATTTTAGTGGGCCTTTTAATGGATTTGGCGGCCATTTTGAATTTTTGCGTTTTTACAAAAACGCTCAAGGTTTCGCTTCTGGCATTCATCAGATTTGGAATCAGCACCCTCAAATTGACTAGAATCCGTCAAAAAACATTGTATATGTCACAAAACAAGGTACCATGGTCTGTAGCCTGGACTATGATCTGTTATTTTTTGTCACCTGATAATTGATGTAACATTGATACTTAGTCGTAGTTCTCTTATTTCTCTCTTTGTTGGCATTGGAAAGTACATGTAGTAACACATTTGCATACCAGATTGAAATTCAACCTGAAATTTCATCAAACTTGTGTTTATTTATACATAGAAATACATTGTGATCCCTACACTAGTGTTGCTGTGGCTATTCGGCATTGATTACATCATACATGTAAATTCACACAATATCATTACAAGCCTGTTAAAAATGTACACCATCTTGAAAAAAATGCATAATTTTAATTTGCCGCTTCATTCACGTGTAACACCCACATCCTTCCAAGGTCCATGATTAAAGGCTTTTCTAGCCACAACACTGCAGCTTGGCCACTCATACATAACGTTCTATTAATTGTGATTTGTATAATAAAGGTAAGGCTGCGTGACATCGTAATGCACTATTCTTTGTTCAGCAGTGAATGTACGTCACTACCCTACTTCATGGCCATTATCTCCACTCTGCTGTCATTAAGGCCAAAAGTAATAATACAAATTTCATACCTAATTTTCATATCTAGATCAAGAATAGAGGCCATTTCTTTCGAGATCTATTTGATATCTAGACCAATTGAAAGAAATGATTCATCTGAGGTCTTTTATTTTTCAC
>JZLH01S0018191.1:12120-27016 GCA_001188425.1 Eucidaris tribuloides | reverse complement strand
CTCTTGAATGTTAAGGAGAATCAGCATCACATTACCAAGGACTGAATTTCTCTGAGCCCCAGAGAAATTAACATAAAAAGCCCTTACACTAAAGATTGTCTGTCGACAAGCAATACTGAGGCGTAGACTCTTAAAAAAATCAGTTTTGACTACAAGATTTGCACAGTGATCTTGCATATTTCTAGTTGATCACAGATATGTTTACCCCAAGTTGAGGACACACCCCAATCATGTCTCATTTACTTTAAAGGGAACGCGCCGCTCGTAAGTCATGGTACGTTATGTACCTTACGCCTTGCCCTATTTGCAGCAGTGCGTAACCACTGTAACTCATGCTACGCGCAGTGTACGAGTTCAGTGGTGCGTAACAACAATCCGTGGAGCTGCCTAACAGAAATTGCGATGGCAGGGTCAGTTGGCGCTTAGTTCGCCTTTCTTCGGGATACGTGCTGCATAGGGGAATTGCACACAATTCGTGCGCGCTCGTTTTTCCGAAAGTATACTAGGCATTCCCGAACATTACGAGTCGGCCAGGTCAACGCCCACGACTTGCGACTCTACGGTCCCATTAAAATATGTCAGAGCATGGTCAATATCAGGATTTGTTTTGGTCTATATTGTGCCAGTTTGCATGGGATTTGCAATGCCGCTGAGTGGTACAGACCGGGCTATCGTCTCGGCCGCTGCGATTTTCTCACCACCAGAAGGCAAAGTACAACATCCATTTACGTTCCGAGCCCACATGGCCTTTAAGGATGATTGTCATGGTTTTAACATGTGAACTGTGCCCTCCTTGTTTACGTTAGACTCAGGGTATAGTCAGTTGAATTGGCACTGTATGATGTGCTGCTACACCTATTTAAGACACGTCACACAATAACACCCACCACACACACACACGACACACACATACCACATGACTACATACATTGTTGCAGGTTTCAAATAGACACGAGCTGCTTCCACACTATGCATCTCATCCATATCACTGACCCTTTGGTAACAATTCCTTTTGAGTGAGCAGGACTCAAGGAAGGGAGGCAAACTGAATTAGAACTAGCCAGAAGAACAAATCATCTGTTTTAAAGGGGTTTTTATAATTGAATTTTCTGGTTTTAACGTGGCAGCACGAACAAGCCTTTTCAGTTTGGACTTCTTAACTCTTAACATTGCCTGAAGTCGCAACTGCACACAGTAATACACATAAAGTCCATAGAGGTTTGAATTCCTCCTGGCACGTTAAGAGTAAATTACATGGTTTTACTTTGCGCATTTTCTCTCGGTGCATATTAGGACAACCCCCCCCCCCCCTCCTGACAACTTTTTTGCCTACCCTTACAAACTCCCTTAATAGGGACGGCTCCGCCGGAAGGACAATCTCTCCTGGAGGACTACTCCCCCTTTGTACAACTCAGAGGTTTGTAAACTGGAAACAAATGATATCTAAAACTGTCCTCAGGAGAGGCTGACCTCAGGGGTGACGTGGTCCTCCATGGGAGTTGTCTTCACGCGACTTGTCCTCCAGGGAAGTTGTTACAGGGCAGCTCGACTTCTGGCGTGGAGTTGTCTCTCGGAGGGAGTGGTCTCTCTATGGGAGCCGTCCGGCATGGGATTGTTCTCTGGGGGAGTTGTCAAGGTGGAGAGTTCTTCCCTGGCAGGCTGTCTTGAGGAGCGAGTACTGTATATGCGCATCACGGTCCATGTATTTTCAGATTTGCTCAAGACCGGGAATTCGTGAGAGTAGCATTTTTCATCAATTTTATTGGGTATTTGCATCACTTATGCTAAAAAATGGTAGGAAGCTGGAAATTTCTTTGTTCAGTAGTCGTCAAAAAATAAACACCACAAGAAATATCAGGGTCATGTATAATAGTCTGAGAACCCTCTGCAGTGTATGACTCTTTCTGTTTGCTTCGCCTACGCTTTTACTGATCATCAGCTACGGATTTTATTGTGTCTGTGTGTAACATGTAAGTGATGGTTTGTCTGCAGCTGATTATTAAGAGGGCAACATGCTATAACATAATGGTAAAGTGGTGGTTTCTCACCAATGAGTATTGATCACCATGTTTAAATTTAGCTTGTTTCAATTTTTGGCAGCTGATTGTTTAGATAGAGTATTTTACACTTTGTGAATGCTGAAAGTAAAAAGCAGGCAACAAATTCTTGGTTGTCTTCTCCAATACAATGTTGTGTTGGATCGTGCCATTTTCAGGGATTCAATACTCCAAATATTATTTGAAATACATTTGATATTAAATAGTTCTTTTCATGTTTAATCTCTGTCACAGAGACAATGTGTCATGTATAGAGATACCATTTAAGCCTGCTATTTGAACCCAGGGCAGTTGCTGTGCTTTCAAACAGAGCATGTTTTGTGCTTCAGGAGACGGTCAACAAGTTATACAGCAGTCTTAATATCCCAATTCAGACTACGTAAAATATACATCAGATTGTGTAAAATTTCACAAAGAAAGAAAATAAACGAACTGATAAGTGAGTCAGATTACAGCTGCATGCTCATCATAGCATCAATAATGACAGAGTGTCAAAGTGCAGTAATTACCCGGTAAGTTTAATATTTTGGATATCGAATACCTGTTATGTAGAGTGACCTTTCTAAGCATTACTTACAAATCTAAAAAAAAACACACACACGACACTTTGTTGTGTATTCTTCATGTCTCCCACATACTCATAAAAAACAATTTTCAATAAGTTTTTCACCTTACTAACTTTTTTATGACAGGCAGGAATTGGTGGGGGGGGCGGGTGAAATGATATTGTGCGTGTGCCAGGAAAAGAATCTTGCGTTTTTGATGAATCTGACAATCATCATCATCATCATCATCATTCATCATATCATCTATCATCATCATCATTCATCTCATCACCATCTATTATCATCATCTTCTTGACAGCTTTGATAATTGCTGAAAATTCAGGTTCCTCCCTTGAAAATCATCAAAATGGAGATAATAGTACAACTGTTTTATCCGGTTTACTGAATGTGTTCTATGTTTTCTGTAAAAAAATAAATATTAAAGAGGTCTGCCTCGCCCGCAGGCCATTTTCACGGCCCTTTTCAGGTTTGTCCGCAAACTTCAAGTTTACCAAATAATGAACACATGTTTTAGCTTTCATAGTAAATTTCCTATTGTCTATTCTTTTCTGATGTCCGTACATGATATACTTGGTGTTCACTATGTATGATTGCCTGCACCATTTGCCTATTTTCGTCTGTATTATTTCTGTTTGTGTTCTTTAGACAAGTTGCCGAATAAAGATGTAAACTGAATTGACATGAAATGAAATGAACCCATGAATGGAAATGAATGAATGAAATGAATGAATGAATGAATATTGTGGTGATGGTGATGGTGTCGTGTCAATAATAATGTAATGATAATGATAATGATAATGATAATGATAATGTAATGATAATAATAGTATAGTACAGTAATAATAATAAGTGGAACCTTAATGCATAATAATAATAATAATAAAATAATAGTAATAATAATAATGAATTAGTAGGCTAGTAGTAGTGTAGTAGTAGTAGTTAGTAGTCAGTAGTAGTAGTCAGTAGTACTATACGTTAGAGTACACCCTGTAGAAAGGTTTGTGAGATCCATTTACCTCTTGTGTGTGTTGCGTGAATGTTAAGAAATTATATTAGTTAAGTTATCCTTTATGCATGAACAAGTGCACCTGTAATTCGTCTGCCAATTATTGAAATTACTGTGTGGTATTCTTTCTGCTTTCTTGGCCTTGTCCAATGACTGTGTTTTATGCTGGCAGGTTACCAGTTAATGGCCTTCCAAGATAAATTGAACATAATATATAGTAACATACGTATGGGCAATTCACAGTTATCTCACGTTGACATTTGAAGGCATTCGTTGCATCTCTCCACAATATTATCTAATGTAGATAGCGCTCATTGTCTTTATGCCATCACAAGTATACATGCTGCTTCTGATTTCCTACAAACTAAAAATTTGAGAAAATAAAATTCGAACGGTATGAAAATCTGTGAAATGTCTCGGGTTGACTCACGTTTACAGAATTTGGACATGCCCATAATGTAAGAGACCTTAATTGAAAAATTTCCTTGTCATGTGGAGCTCGCATTCAAACACAGTTGCTACCCTTATCAAAGCACCTTGACTAGAGAGCCCATTAACTGGACTATTAAGCAAAAATTATACGTGGGTACCTATTTTTGTATAAACAATTCAAGAACAGGGTTTACTCACGTTACATTTTGGTCAAAGACATGCTTTTGAGGCTTATCTTCACGTAAAGTACATTTTTATTGCGAGAAAGCAATACATTGTATCATTACAGTACTTAATATGTTAACACTATTTCATTGGAAAATGACTGGCAGAAGAAATGCATAATTTTTCATAAAACATTAGTATTTTATTCACAGTAGGTGGAGCTAGTCCCACATGTGGCATGATGCTGTATGGACTATGGACTTGCGATGTCTCTAGCAAGCACGCATAAGCAGAAGCAAAATTCGGGGCCTCAGAAATGCATGACGCCCCATTGTTTCTTCAATAAATCATACCAATCAAACCAGTAAAATGATAACGCGAGTGAAGCTTACTAGCCCAATTTATTAGTGCTTGGGGATGTCATCACTGTGGCTGAATTGCCCGTATAATGAATTATATCTTACTGATTAACAGTTAACTTCGATGTCAACTAGCACGCAATGCTGTACACTTGTATAGGCTGTACCATTAATTTTTATGCAGGTGGGTTACTTTTTATCCTTGCCTACTATTGTACATCTGTTGCTTTTACAGGTCTTGCGTATTACAAATTTATTCATGAGACATGAATTTAATTGAAATGAGGTTCAAAGTGAATTCTGACGGCAAATACCGGCAGCACCGATCGTAAGCCAATGCGTGTACACTTGCCTATAGGTCTATATCTTTAATTTAATGCTGTGCGGTTGTTTCACCTGCATGTTAGTTCCTTGCTACCTTGTACTGTTTTAGAGGTTCTTGGGATATAAATTCTTTCCATGGGTTTCATTGACTGTTAATGGAAAATGATGAAGTGAATTTCTGGACGGAAATACCGCATACTTTCATTGGCACTTACACTTAACGTTGTAACACTTGTATAGGTATACTATTTTAATTTTAATGCTGGTGTTGTTTCTTCTCAAACCGCATGTTAGTCTTTACTACAGTGCGTGGGGGGTTGGGGGGCGGGATACTGTTATAGGACGCGTCTTGGGCTGATATTTGTCTGCAGGACAATTGCACTTTAATTGATATTATAAGTGAATCTCGAATGGAAATACCGCGAACAAAAGATAATTTTCGCTGGTGATAATAATTTTTAATTGCTCCATACAACCACATAGAGTCATCAGTTTAGTGCAGGTCTTGGAGTATAGAGTTTTACGTATACGCTCAATAAAGGTGCCCGCAATGTAGTAATCACCCACCTCCCCTCCCAAAAAAAAAGCCCCGCTGCGTTTATTATGTTCGCTTACCTGTGAGTTTTTTTCAGGTCTTCTGATCAAAAAAGTTCATCGCAATGGCCCGTGACAAATCTGCAGCACATTCGCATCTTATACAAATAGAGTAACATTTTTTGAGGTATATTTTCTATATTTAAGGATATTTGCCTGGAGAACAATCAATCGTGCCTCTGACAATGCTTCCCATTTTTCGTACCCCCGCCGCCCCGAAAAAAAAAGAAGAGAACGATGTTGGCTCTGCCCTGCCATTTTGCCATGTAGGAAAACGTTATCAACTGCTATCTGATTTTCAGTAATTAAAAATATTAAAAATTCCAATTTCTTCACTGGAAACATTTGCATAGCGTTTGTTGTTGTTTTGGGTGCTGACGGGGTTGACAAATAGAAATTTGAATGACAGAAATCTGTATGAGATTAAGCATGTTATAATTGACCAAACTATCACTGGGCTTTAAAACTTCGAACACATTTGATGTAATCTGATGGCTTATCTTGATGATATCTTTCCGTGAAAGTTCAGCAACTCACATCTCGTGGCATGCACGACCCACTTCCGCAAGAGATCAGGAAGATACAGATACGATACAAGGGAATCTACACGAGGAAGCCTTGATACTGATGGGAATGATCACGGATAATCAAGGTAATAATATATTATAGAAATGGTTGATCGAATCTCTAGCAATGCGATGGTCAATTAATGTGCAGAACTTTATACTGGCGCACGCCGATCTAGCAGATATACCAACTCGATCCGATTACTTTTTTTTGCACGCGCGCACGGTGAACAACACATGTAGGTATATTAAAGTATAGGCAAACACACACACAGTGACACCTAAAACGAAAGTTACAATTCAATGCATTTTGTCGAGATCCACGATGAGAAGTGCTGCAGAAATTGAATGTACTAGCACTACAGCATTCAGATGCTCTCATTCGCCAGAAGTGCAGAGAAGATTAATAGAGCTAACATAGGTAAATTTTACTTAATTGAAATGGTACTCAATGTCCGTTGTGTGAGCAGCCTCAGCTGCGGGCTGGGGTTGGTAAATTAGTGCTACATGTACGTGGACAGGAGTAATCCGTACTGCGTACAGTGCGCAGTCTTTTTACTGGTAGGTTACAAGACTTTCATGTTCTACTATCTTATACCGATACAAAATGATCCAGAGTGATGATCAATGTTCAAGTACCAGTACATATCAAATGATTAGTTTTGCATAATGTAAGTTTTCTTCGAGCAGTTGTGAATTTTAAACCACTTATTTATTTTATTTATTCTACCTTGCAGCTCTTTATTTAAATTCCAGGTGGCCTTGTCGAGTTGCTACCCAACTGCTTTTCGCAACGGGCCCTGCCACTTATCGCGTGATGAACTAAATAGAAGAGAGGCATGGAAAGAGCTTCAATTTCTGTAATGAGCCACGTAAAATATCATGTCAGAATAAAAGGTTTACTCTGAATCTCAGGCGTGTGAGTTGTGCTGTGGCCCAAAACGCAGGCATAAACCCGCCACCTATACAGATGTGCACCAAGCGTGGCGGCCTAACTATAATGCCATAGGACATATGCAGGGACCCTTTGCGCAATGTGTTAATTTCAAATTTGACCCATTTCTTGGGTCGGAATAATAATTTAAAGCTTAGTTACCCCAAACCTCTGTTGATTTAGTCCACTGATTTTCCTGACCAATCCTGCCCAACTGAAAAATGGAAAAATATTGGTCCCTTCTTCCTGACATTATGTCAATTTGCAGTAAGCTTACAAAATCCATGCGTCCGGTAAAAAAATTACAGACGCGTGATTTTTCTTCTACGGAACGCACGATATGTCATATAGCGAAGTTTGATAATTTCTTAAATGGGTCTTCCACAGTGTTATATAGTGTCTTTAAGCTACATGTATGTCATGGACAGTACACACTGTTTAATTAGAATTTGTCTGTTATCATCATGTTGTGATAATCTCTTGATAATTACCAGATTTGGATCATTTGGACCATTAATGGATCAGATGGCGAAGGCGAACGGAGTATGTTGGTATGGAAATGTGTTGAGGAGGGATGCTGATCATGTTTTGAGAAGGGCGCTTGAGTTTGAGGTGGCTGGTCAGAGGGGAAGGGGGCAACCGAAGAAGACATGGAAGAAGCAGGTGGTGGAGGAGAGTAGGAGGGTTGGGTTGAGGGAGGAGAGTAGGAGGGTTGGGTTGAGGGAGGAGGATGCGCCGAATAGAGTAAAGTGGAGGGAGGGGGTGAGGGTGATTTCTGTGAGTGCGAAGTGAATCCGGCCACCCCCGTAGTTCGGGGACTAAACCGGATTTAAAACCTGGATTACAACTACTACAACAATCAACATTTCATTTTACTTATTCAATTGTGATGAGTTGACTTTTGACACTATACAGCTACAGACCCCCTACATACAAACATCAAATCTGCCATTATTAGTCATACTGTGCAACTTCAACAGCTTTAAGTGTTAAACATCTGTTTAGTTTTAAATGCACTACAAAATGCAAAATACCTGTAACAATAATTTGTATATTCTAAAGCCGTGGAAGACGAATCACCAGAGGACAATTACCCAACTCCCCCATATGACAATTCCCACAATGACAACCCTCCTGGAGGAGTTTAACAATGTTTCCAGTTTAAACTGGAGCAATTCGGCTGTGTGCAGCTGGTGGGTATGCCTCCGCACCCCCGGTCCAATTCCAAAATTGCAATGCATCATTCATGTGTGTATTCAATCTGATTTAAAGTCTTTTAAGTTACAATGGTAGTGAACTGAAGGTCCTGTGACCTTTAACCTTTCAACTGCAAAATCTCATTCAATTCAACAGTGCCTCATAATACATACTTCACCCAAGTGACATCAATATCCGATAAACCGTTCTTAAGTTATCGTGGTAAAGACACCAAATATGGAGCCTCGTGACCTTTGCCCTTTCAACACTGAAATTTGATCAGTTCAACAGTGCCTCGTAATACTTCACCCAAGTAACATCAATATCTGATAAAACGTTCTTAAGTTATCGTGGTAACAAGCCCAAACCCTTTGACCTTTGACCTTTCAACCCCAAAATCTAATCAGTTCATTGTTGCCATATGGTACATACTTGGTCCTCGTTACATCAAAATCTGATCAGCCAGTCTTAACCCGTTGGTTACGGGAACCGGATGTGGCCTGTGTTAACTCTATGGGATTTTCAGAATCTCGGAGGCAACGGGTTAAGTTATCGCGGTAACGAGAACTTGACGGACGGACAACTCGAAAACATAATGCCTCCGGCAACTTTGTTGCGGAGGCATAAAAATCTGAGTTGTCCTAAGGGGGAGTTGTCCTCAGGGGGAGTTGTCCTCAGGGGGAGTTGTCCTCAGGGGGAGTTGTCCTCTGTGGGAGTTATCCTCTGGGGGAGTTGTCATAAGGGGGAGTTGTCCTCTGTGGGAGTTATCCTCTGGGGGAGCCATCCTCCAGGGCAGTTGTCCTCCTGGGGAAACATCCTGTAGGGGAGTTGTCCTTACGACAGTATACAAATGATGCGCAGGTTTGAGTTGGTCGGTAGGAATTGTGGACACAAGGTACCTCTGAATTGTCTGAACCCACGAGGCGCAGCGCAGTGGGTTCGGGCAAAATTCAGAGGTACCGCGTGTACAAAATTCCTACTCGACCCACGAAATCAACCTGCGCATCATCTGTTTTATAGAATGGGCCCCGGAATCTGTCAAAAGGGCTAAAATCTCCATTAACATCAGTTTACCAGATGCATGGTAAAAATTTGCGTCCGGCAAAAAAAAATCACGCGTCTGGTAATTTTTTTTACCGGACGCATGGACTTTTGTAAGCTTACTGCAAATGACATAATGTCAGGAAAAGGGACAAAATTTTCCCAGTTTTCAGTGCAGGATTGTCAGAAAATGTGATAAAAACAAGGTTTGGGGTAACTAAGCTAAATATTATCACCAAGAAATGGTCAAATTAGGTGAAATTAACACATTGCAAAGGTCCCTGCATATGTCCTATGGGCATTATTAGTAGGCCGCCACCGTGCACAGTCGTAGAGTTTATTGCGCTGCGTTTTGCACAGCCACAACTCACACGCTGAATTTCAGAAGAAACCTCTATCTACATGAATTTTACTTGTCATTAACAGAAATTGAGTCTTCATGCTCTCCTATTTAGTCCATCACGCTATAAGTGCAGGGCCCTTGCGAAAAGCAGTTGGGTACAACTGACAAGGCCACCCTGATTAAATAAAACTGCAAATAAATAAATAAATAAATAAGTTGGTTTAAAATCACAACTGCTCGAAGAAAACTTACATTATTGCCAAAAAATAATCATGATATTACGTGTACTAACGTGATAATCACTGACATTTGTATTCGTTATAATTAGTAGACAGTAAAGTCTTGTACCTACAGTAAAAGACTGCGCACTGTTCGCAGTACGGATTCTCCTGTCCACTACATATACAGCTAATTGACCAGCACCACCGCAGCTGAGCTGCTCACACAACGGACATGATACGATTTTAAATTAAGTAAATTTACCTATGTTAGCTCTATTAATCTTCTTCTCACTTCTGGGGAATGAGAGGCATCTGAATCTGTATGTATGCATTCAATTTCTGCAGACTTCTCATCGTGATCAGACAAAATGCACTTGAATTGAACTTCGTTTTAGGTGGTCACTGTGTGTGTGTTGCCTAACTTATATACCGTGTTGTTCACCGTGCGCGCGTGCAAAAAGTATCGTGATCGATTTGTAGTATCGCTAGTATCGCGTGCGGCCAGTAAAAATTCTTGCACGGTAATTGACCAATCACATTGCAGAGATTCATCCAACCATTCTATAATATATTATTACCTTGATATCCTCGATCATCCCATCAATATCAAGGCCTCGTGTAGATTCCTTGTAGTATCTGTACTTCCTGATCTCTGTGAAGTGGGTCTGCCCCGCAATACCGATGTGATTGGCTGCAAATTTAGGAAAGAATATCATGAAAAGATAAAAGCCATCAGTTAACAATGTTTCAAGTTTTAAAGCTCAAGTATAGTTTGGTCAAATATACATCTTTTCATCAATTTTCACAAAATATTCTATTGTCAACCCAGCCACCCAAAACAACAACAAACCTACTGAAAATGTTTACAGTGAGAAATTGTGATTTTTTTTTTTTAAATTACTGGAAAACAGATAGCAGTATACTTTCCCTACATGGTAGGAAATATACCTCAAAAAATGTTATCTATTTGTACTAAAGAATGCGAATGTGCTGCAATTTTCAGGCCATTGGATGAACTTTTTTGATCAGAATGACTGAAAAAACTCACAGGGTAATGAACATAATAAAGCACTTGGGCGTTTTTTTTTTTGGGGGGGGGGTGGGGTGATTACTAATTAGGGAACCTTTATTGGGGTATAAGGGAAAGACTTTCCCAGACACTGCACTATCTGATGATCTACTGTGTTGTATTGGAGCAATTAAAATTATTATCACCAGCGAAAATTATCTTTTGTTCCGGTATTTCCATTCGAATTCACTTTATAATATTCAATTAAAGTCAATG
The DNA here is from genome assembly GCA_001188425.1 of Eucidaris tribuloides. NCBI lineage: Eukaryota > Metazoa > Echinodermata > Echinoidea > Cidaroida > Cidaridae > Eucidaris > Eucidaris tribuloides. Next base: position 15,926 of record JZLH01S0018191.1, on the reverse strand, counting down.
TCCTGCAGAACAAATATAGCCCAAGACCTCTATAACAGTACCAATGGTAGTAAAGACTACATTGAGTGAGAAAACACACCAGCATTAAATTAAAATGTATACCTATACAAGTGTTACAACGTTTAGTGTAGTGGCAATGAAGTACTGCGGTATTTCCGTCAGAATTCACTTCATAATTTTCAATTAAAGTCAATGTCCCATGGAATAAATTTATATCCCAAGACCTCTAAAACAGTACAATGGTAGCAAGGACTACATTGAGTGAAAACAACCCACCAGCATTAAATTAAAATATAGACCTATACAAGTGTTACAGCACTGAGTCTAAAGACAATGAAGTGCTCCGGTATTTCCGTCAGAATTCACTTTGAACCTCATTTTCAATTAAATTCAATGTCTCATGGAATAAATTTGTATACCAAGACCTGTAAAACAACAGATGTACAATAGTAGCAAGGAGTAAAAAGAACCCACCTGCATAAAATTAAATGTACACCTATACAAGTGTTACAGCATTGAGTCTAGTGACATGAAGTACTGTTTATCAGTAAGATATAATTCATTATACGGGCAATTCCACAGGTTGATGGACATACCAAGCACTAAATAAATTGGCTATAACTCAACTCGCGTTACATTTTACTGGTTTGATTGGCTATGATTTATGAAGAAACAATGGGGGTCATCATTTCTACCCCAAATTTTGCTTCTGTTATGCTGCCTTCTAGGAGAATCGGCAAGTCCATAGTCCATACACAATATGCCACATGTGGGACTAGGCTCCACCTACTGTGAATAAATATAAGTTTTATGAAAAATTATCATTTCTTCTCCAGTTTTTTCCATGAAATAGTGTTAAGCATATAATACTGTAATGATAAATGTATTGCTTTTCCAATAAAAATGTATTTACGTGAAGATAACCTAGAAAACATGTCTTTGGACAAAATGTAACGTGAGTAACCGATGTTCTTGGAATTTATACAAAAATAGGGTAACCCACTATATTTTGCTTATAGTCAGTTAATGGCTCTCTATCAGAGTGCTTTGATAAGGGTACAACTTGTTTGAATGAGAGCTCCACATGAGGAAATTTTTCAATTAAGTCCTCTTTACATTTTATGCATGTCCAAAATTCTGTAACGTGAGTAACCGAGACATTTCACAGATTTTCATACCGTTCAATTTATTTTCTCAAATTTTTATTTTGTACAAATCAGAAGCAACATGTATACTTTGTGATGGCATAAAGACAATGAGCTATCTACCATTAATAATATTGTGAGAGATCAACAATGCCTTCAAATGTAACGTGAGTAACTGTGGAATTGCCCATACGTATGTTACTATAATTATGTTCAATTATCTGGAAGCATTACTGGTAACTGCCAGCATAAAACACAGTATTAAAAGCCAAGAAAGCAGAAAGTAATACCACACCAGTAATTTCAATAATTGCAGTACGAATTACAGGTGCACTTGTTCATCATAAAGAATAACTTAATAATTATAATTTCTAACAATTCAGCAACACCACAAAGAGGAAATGGCATCTCACAAAACCTTTCTACAGGGTGTACTCTAACGATATTACTACTACTACTACTACTACTACTACTACTACTACTACTACTACTACTACTACTACTATTCATTATTATTATTACTATTATTATTATTATTATTATTATTATCATTAGTTTCATTATTATTATTACTACTATTACTATTATTATCATTATCATTATCATTATCATTATCATTATCATTATCATTATCATTATTATTGACGACACCATCATCACCACAATATTCATTCATTCATTCATTTCATTCATTCATTCATTCATTTCATTTCATTTCATTCATTCATTTCATCTTTATTCCGCAACTTTCTAAAAACACAAACAGAAATAATACAGAGAATACAAATTGCACAATAAACATAAGGTGAACACCAAGTATACATGTACGACAAGAAAAAATAACAATAAGGACAATTACATGAAAGGCTAGAAACATGTGTTCATTATTTGGGTTAAAACTTGAAGTTGCGGGGCAAACCTGAAAAGGCCTGAAAATGGCCTGCGGGCGAGGCAGCCCTTTATATTTATTTTTTTAAGAAACATAGAACACATTCAGTTAAACCGGATAAACAGTGTACTATTATTCCATTTTGATGATTTCAAGGGAGGACCTGAATTTCAGCAATTATCAAGCTGTCAAGAAGATGATGATAATGATGGTGATGATGATGATGATGATGATGATGATGATGATGATGATGATGATGATGATGATGATGATTGTCAGATTCATCAAATAACCAAATTTTCTGGCACACTTCACAAATATCATTTCACCCCCCCCCCCCAATTCCTGCTCTGTCATTAAAAAAGTAGTAAGGTGAAAACTTATTGAAAATTGTTTTTATGAGTATGTGGAGACTGAAGAATAACAACAAAGTGTGTGTGTGTGTTTTTTTTAGATTGTAAGTATGCTTAGAAAGGTCACTCTTACATAACAGTATTAGATATCCAAATATTAACTTACCGGGTATTACTGCACTTTGACACTCTGTCATTATTGATGTATGATGCATGCACTGTAATCTGACTACCTTATCAGTTCTTTTATTTTCTTCTTTGTGAATTTTACACAATCTGATGTATATTTTGAAGTAGTCTAATTGGGTATTAGACTGCTGTATAATTCTTGACCTTTGAACACAAAACATGCTCTTTGTAGCACAACTGCCCTGGTTCAAATAGCAGGCTTAAATGTATCTTATAGACATTGACACATTGTCTCTGTGACAGAGATTTAAACATGAAAGACTATTTATATCAAATGTATTTCAAATAAATTTGGAGTATTGAATCCCTGAACATGCACATAACACACATTGTATGTGGAGAAGACAACCAGAATTTTGTGCCTGCTTTTTTATTTCAGCAATTCACAAAGTGTAAATACTCTATCTTAACACAATCAGCTTCCAAAATTGAAACAAGATAAATTTAAACATGGTGATCAAACTCATTTGAGAACACAACCAATTTACATTATGTTTATACATGTTGACCTCTTTAATAATCAGCTGCAGACAAACTCATAACTTACATTGTTACAACACAATAAATCCGTAGCTGGATTTGATCAGTAAAAGCTAGGCTAAGCAATACAAAAGATCATACCACTGAGAGGGTTCTCAGACTATTATACATACCCTGAATATTTCTTGTGGTTTTATTTTTGCGACTTACTGAACGCGAAAATTTCCACTTCCTAATATTTTTGTACAAAGTGATGCAAATACAATAAAATTGTGAAAATATACTCTCACGAATTCCCCGTCTTGAAGCAAAATCTTGAAAATACATGGACGTGATGGCATATACAGTACTCTCCTCAAGGACAACTGCCCAGGGAAGAACTTCCACCTGACAACTCCCCCAGAGAACAACTCCCATGCGGACGGCTCCCATAGAGGACCACTCCCTCCGAGAAGACAACTCCCCAGAAGTCAGCTGCCCTTGTAGACAACTTCCCTGGAGGACAAGTCCCGTGAAGACAACTCCCATGGAGGACCACTCAACCCGAGGTCAACTCTCCCTGAGGACAGTTTAGATATCATTGTTTCCAGTTTACAAACTCTGAGTTGTACAAGGGGGAGTAGTCCTCCAGGAGAGTTGTCCTTCGGCGGAGCCGTCCTATTAGGGAGTTGTAAGGTAGCAGTTGTCCATGGAGGGGGGGGGAGGGGGTTGTCCCTAATATGCACCGAGAGAAAATTGCAAAGTAAAAAC
>JZLH01S0018188.1:0-11614 GCA_001188425.1 Eucidaris tribuloides | reverse complement strand
GTCGGTCCTGCATGGGGTGGCAAGGGGCAGTCGCCACCCCAATGAAAATATTGGGAGGGGTGGCAAACATATCGATTTGCCCCCTTATTCATAATTTGCAATGCAAGGATATGAGTAGGCCTATATATGAATATAAAACGACTCAAGTTCATTTTGGAAATTTGTCTTTGTCCCATATATGAAACCAAAGATTACACTTCTAGTTAATCAAAGTAGTGTTTTTTTATTACATATCTACAAATTAGAAATTTAGTTAACTTGAGTTGTCATCTTTGGTATCATATGGGACAATAAAGACAGATTTCCGAAATGGACTTCGGTCGTTTTTATATTCATATATTCATATGTTTAAAAGGCATTAGAAAGCATATTATAACACCATTAAATTCAGCATAAAAGTACTATTAAACATAGTTACACACTAGTCCCCCCCCCCACTCCTCCCCCCATTCGAAACACGGATCGACGCCCTAGCCTGTAGTTGAACAATGTACATAAAATTATGTATTTTTTTTAACTGATGAAGATAAAGCTTAATCCGAAGGTTGTTTATTAACTGATAACATTTTTGATTTGATGATACGTATTGATTTGGTGATGCGTTTTGATTTGGTAATACGTTTTGATTTGTTGATGCGTAATTTGATTGGGATACGTTTTCGTTTAGTGATGCGTTTTCATATGTTTTGATTTGGTGACACGTTTTCATGGTATACGGTTTCATTTGATGGAGCGTTTGATTTGGTAACATGTTTGGATTTAGTAATATGTTTTGATTTAGTGATACGTATTTGATTTGGTGATACGTTTTGATTTGGTGATGAATTTTGATTTGACACAGTCTCCGTTAGAGGTACTTAATGTATATAATCACTCGTACGCTTAAATATGAGTTTAATAGCGGACATGTAAACAGGATTGTTTTTGCACTAATTTTAACCAAAAAACAAACAAGCAAACTATTTGTTGAAAGGTACTTGGTTTATTAGTCAAAGCCGAAATTTATACGTAACATTTCTTGTGCTGAACAAACAACATCATTAAAAATCATAAGAAAACTAACAAGAAAAATAACAAGACAATGTAAAGATATTGTTTCGCATGATTATGTTTAATTCAAGCACTGTGACAGTCATGATTGATGCATGGAAATGCTATACATGTGTTACATAAACTTTTGATTTTATCACTGATTGTTACGTGTTGTAATGAGCTTTATTAGTTCCTAACATTTCTAAATAAGGGAAAACACCACTGATTTATAGCTCAACTATTTTACTGTTGGTTTCGAAGAAAGAGTTTATCACACCTTATGTGTAGTCATCAGATACTTATCATATGACATATTACGTCAAAGGTCAAATTAGATCAAACTGTTGAATTTACTAGCAAGTTTCTACTGGGATTAGTAAGCATGCCTGGTAGACGCCTTACAATGCTGATTGGGTCAAAGATCACGTAGTATAGGTGAAAGGTCAGATGAGGTCAAATGCTAACGAAATAGGGCGAGACACATTAGCACTAACACCTTGTTTTGGTATCAGGAAATTATTCAAGGTGAGGAGCATTGTAGAATTTTTATATTAATAACAGTTATCACACCAATAACAATTTCTGAATGTCTTTCGTTTTTCTTTTTCATTAATTATTGAAAAATCTCGAGAGTCCCCCCTCCACCCCAGAATTTTGCAATAATTAAAAAAAAGACATTCAGAATTTGTTATTGGTGTGGTATGACCTTTGCGCATAAAGCTTTCAATGACAAAACTACGTCAAAACTAATTAAGCTATCATTACTGCAAAGGTATTCTTCCGTGTCTTTATATCGTTTACCAGCTGTATAAACGGATGGAAAATAACCATCACTGCAATTATTATTTTGTAGAAGAGCCCACACCAACATACTAGTACCCCGCTACGGGCTGCCCGCATCTCCAAGTTTACAGCGCACAAAGTTCTTTTTTTTTTAACTTATTAGTAGTAATCATTCCAAATAATTATAACAAGTCATGGTAATATGTTAACTCCCGCTAAAAGTTTGTTTTTCTGTACTAATAGCATCATTGTGTATCATATTTGTACTAATCCGTGGTGGTCGTTGAGATTTGGGTCCTTTTTACAAAGGTTGAATACGACGTTACCAAAAAGAGGCAAGAATGTTGACTTTAAGTACAAGTACTTAAGTACTTTAAGTACAAGCCACCATACCGCGTTTTTCCAGAATCATATCCAGGAAGGGTATCAGAGGCGTTTCCCCTCTTCCCTGAGGTGGGAATTTCTCGCCAAGAGTCCATATTGGGGACTTGGCGTTATATATTACATTACCCATTTCACACGACAACCGTTTTATTAGAACCCAGGGTGGTAAAGTGATTCGGCACTAATAATTACACTAAATCGTTTTTCTCCGTTCAAGAAATATGAAGCTTTTCAAAACAAAAACACATAAGATAAAAACTAACAACCAAAGCAAATTCAAAACACAGCAAACAGGCGTTATCAATGTTGACCAAAGGACCCTAGTATCGAAGATTCATGAAACGGAATACCTGGGACAGGTGCCGAATTTCGGCCGTTCGATCCTAGTCCCGCGGACTTTGTGACTGCAACACAGCCCTAGCTGTTTGGGCCAAAGGGGTGTATCTCAGAAAATGTGACTTTTTCGTGCTATTTCTCATTTGGCAAAGTTTCAGAAGTGCTCGAGCTTTATAGTTTACGAGATAATAGATCCTAATTTTATCCAAAGTGATGATCAAAGAGATTTGGGTCCTTCTGCCAGATATAGAAGTAATCTGCAGATACACCCTTTTACCAAAAGAAGTGAGGAATGTTCATGGTGTATCTGCAGATACACCCTTTTGCCAAATACTACCCCAATAAATAAATGCCTATACGAAGTGAACCTTCGATATTGCGGTTCTTTGGTCTCTGGAAACTCTGGTCAACCGGGGTGTTACAATATGCAATATGTACACTATCATAGTCATAGCTTATGTTTTAATAAAAGTATGTAATTATCATGTGATTCGAAGGCTCCATGGCACATTACATCGCCACAGGATTCTAACAAGAAAGATGTGAAGTAAAATACAGCTTTTAGCCAAAAACAATTGTTGAAGTAAAAAAAAAAACCGCTCTCATAGAAATCAGAAAATACTGTTGTGACAATGGTAATACATCAACGGCAAGGACACATGCTTGGCATTAATGCCGTTTGTTCTGTTGAATTTGCTTATTTTAATCTTGGGATAAGTCTAGTTAGCAACGAAAGGGTAAAGCAATAATTGTGTCACAGTATAGGGAAAAGGCCGTAAATGTAAATCAATGATATCATGCAATTTATCAAGAGTTCTTCGTAAAATTAAATGTCAAAACCCCTTTGCGCCACTTTTTAAAAAATCGAATAGAATGTTATACCTGTAAATTACAATTATATAATTAAAAAAAAAAATCACTTGGATTAGACATGATTATGTAACAATTGCTTTCTATGTCACTTTTTTTTATTCTGTTGGTATGATAGTTCAAGCTGATCTTTCATATTAGCAGAAGTGGCACAATTGTGATTTTACCATTTCGTTGGTAACTAAACATATTCGAGATTAAAACAAGCAAATTAAACAGCACGAGCACATTTAAAAGCACAGACTACATCCTTATGGTGTAAACACAATAAAACAACAATATTTTCTAATTGCAAGTGATGGCTGTTTTCACTTACCCCTTGTTTGAGACATGCTGTATAGCGTTTTCAAACAGCCCCCTGTTTGACCCCAGTTACTCACCGTTATTAATATAACAATCAATTATCATATTTTTCACAGCTATGAAATGACATTACTTTGACTCCATTACGAATCACCCCAAAGTTTTCAAGTCCCACATATAATAAATGACAATTGGAAAATGGGCACAACACTATACTGCCCCCCATGACAAAAGGGCATTACTGACATTTTTCCAAAATTGAGTTATATAGTGTAGGGGACTCAGTACATCATGTTTAACATGCATAACAAAAAAATATTAATTAGAAGTGTCCCTTTGTCTCGTAATCTGCTTGTTAAAATGACACTGAATGGGGCTTTACGTGTTGAACAAAATACATTTTGCTCAATATCTCCAAAACACCAAAATGTCAGTTATACCCTTTTGTCATGGGGGGGGGGGGTGCAGTATAGGGGTGCTTTAAAGTTCGGTCACACCCACTCCAGCTAGAACACTAAACTTGAAATCAGGTCTTTGTTGAGCAGGGGTACGAATGAACACAAATAAAAAGCTGAAACAAATGAAATTGCAAAAGTTCTTATACTTTTGTACACAGGAAATTCACAAAAAGCTGAAAAGAAGCGGAAAATCAAAACCACACAAAAAGCTGGTATCAGCTTTAACGCTGAACTTTCACACCCTTGGTTGGGGTTGACCTCTAAAAATACATCCTATTATCTATGCTGAAGCTGGTGTTGAATATTGTCTGCTGGACGGAGTATACTGGTCGGTTGATATACACATAATTTCCATATTCATCAACACTAGCTCCTACAAATTAAGGAATTTACGATATCAAGTTCGATGTTGGTGTTGGTATTAGCATTTGCAAAGCGCACGTGTCTGTGTTGGCTGAAGGAAAGCTTCAGCGTCCACACAAAAAGCTAGAATTAAGTTTCTTTCAAGTAAACAAAATACAGTACAATTCGTCAACTTGATATGAAACTTCCTAAGGAAGATGGGCTCATCTTCATGCAATAAATTTTGACAAGCACTACTAACTGTATACATCTGTTATAGAAAGATTTTCCATTCAGTGGTTGGCTTAACTTTAGCCAACACCGTGAATCGCGGGTGATATACAGTATATGGTTTTGTGTTTTGTGATTGATATTGAAATCGATATTGTGACTGAAACTGAGCTCGGTGTTGGGGCTCTGTTTTAACAGACGATTTTATTCTCTCTCAACGCCAACATCAAACTTGAAATCAGGGACGGCGCCAGGGTAAAATCTTAGGGAGGTCAAAAACCATTAGAGGCAGGGGAAAATGTCAAAAAGACCTTTATTTCATGAATTACGCTGTAAAAACCACATGAGTGAAATGTGAATGAAATGTGAAAGTTTTAGGGCTCAGCCGCCTGTCCCGCCCACGCTCCCACTCCGTGGCGCCGCCCCTTGCTTGAAATTATCTACTTGAAAGCACTCTCGATTTGTTGCAATCCTATGATAGCGTGCCAAGGAACATTATATCTGTGGTCTGTCCGTTACATCCATTTCATCAGTGCATGGTTCCGAACTCGATTTGCGCGGATGTTGCCACCCATATGGTTCATTATGACATTCCGGTAGGTCCATACCGATGGACAATCTAAATGTCAACTCTATAATGGAAATGGATAAAAATAATTTTAAAAATACAATTATGTGAGAGGAAAATTAATATGCATTACAGGTTACATATAGGGTGATGTTGCGCAAATCAGGTACAGCCACATTAAATATTTTGAAATATTTTTAAAGACCTAGGGCATCTATTTTGCATGCCTAAAATTAACAGTGTCTGCATAAATACACTGGTATATAGAAGAAATCATATTTAAGAACCTTTAGCAAAGTGTAAGAGCAAGAAACTCAGTTTGGGTGGAATTATAGTGACCATTACATTTTGAATTGAATTAAAATATCACATAGTAGGTCCATGCATGTACCAATATTCCTATTATACGTTCATAGTCCCTTTCAAAAGGGGACGTGCTAACTCGGCCCCCGGGCTAATTCGGTCCCTCACTCTCGCAGGGGCCGAGTTAGCCGGAGGCTTTGAATCGATCATGAAATACCAATACCGAGTGTCCCAGAAAAATGATACACTTTTGAAATGGCCCCCAAATAAAGATTATTTCAAGCTTTTGAAAAATATTTACATATACGGAAAGCTAAAAATCTCCTCTTTTATATGACACCAAAAAGTTTGAAATTGGTTCATGCTTGAGTGAGCACTGCCCACTTTTGTAAAGGACCTGAAAATTAGGTTGCGCAGGAATTGGGTATTCACTGTACAACAGATTCGTGCTCTCTTTGATTATGTGTGGAGCTAGGTGAGGATTACGATATGTAGATTAAAGATCTTAATGACTGAAAACATGAAAGACCACCGTATTTGGGTGAAGGGGTATTGGGATGGTGGGATGAGGGGTGTAGAGGTGGTTGGGGTGTGGCGTGGTGGGGTGCGGGTATAGTGGGGGTGGTGGGTTAAGGTAACCGTAGGTCTACCCCACCAGGCCACCACCCCCTCACTCAACAAGGTGTAGTGGGGAGTGGGGATGTGTTAGCGTTACTTTAACCCACTACCCCCACCCCTCCGCCCCACCACCCCTACACGACATTCGCACCACCCCACATCCCCACCGCTCCAACCACCCCAACCACCTCCTCACCCCTCATGTGTTAGAGTTACCTTTAATCCACTACCCCACCCCTCCGCCCCTACCACCCCACCCCTCCGCCCCTACCACCCCAACCACTCCTACACCACATGCGCACCACCCAATATATCCCCACCACTCCAACCACCCCAAGTCCCCCATCACTTCCTCACCCCCACCACCCCACTATCTCTTCACCTTAATACATGTACATACAAAATCAAAGAGAGCTTGAATCTGTTGTTACAGTGGATAGCCAATTCCTGCACAACCTAGTTTTCAGGTCCTTTACAAAAGTGGGCAGTGCTCACTCAGGCATGAACCAATTTCAAACGTTTTGGTGTCATATGAAAGAGATTTTTAGCTTTCCATATAATAATGATTTTTAAAGTTTGAAATAATCTTTATTTGGGGGCCGTTTTAAAAGTGTATCGTTTTTTCTAGGACACTTGGTATGACAGTTTTTGAGTTGAAAACTAGCTAATGATACATTTTTCTCAATTCTTTCGATGGAATTGCATGAAATATACACTTTAATATAATTTAGCACTTTTTCTTGACCCGACATAACATTTAAGTGACTTTTGGGGCAGTTTCAGGGGCCGCGGAACGGGGGGGGGGGGCGGCGCAGGGAGGGCACTTGCCCTCCCAAAATTTTTGGATAGCAAAAAAAATTGCCTTTTTTCAAAACGAAATGTGCCCTTTGGAAATGACACCTTTTTTGGTCTAACTCATTTGTTGTCTGTCTGATATTTGTCTTCTTTATATTCATTTTTATTTTTTTTCTTGCCCCCTAACGGGGCCACGTATAGGCATACAATAAGACATTAATTAGGTATATCCTATATTCAACAAGCCATTTTGTGCGAAAAAGTGCGCATTAGCATCTCCTTTTAATGCCCTCATGTGTAGCAAAATTTACGCCATGCTACTTTGCCCACCCCCCCCCATTTTAATTGAAGGCCCAATATGCCGTTTTTTCTAAGCCTGAATGTGCCTTATCTTGGTTTGAACCCCATACTGAGTGCCAGTGAAACCTTTATATACGCCCACATTCGCCCACTGAAGGTGATTTTCTTTTTTATTTTTGTTATTGTATTCTATGTATTTTTGCCTCTGACTGTCTGATGGGCCCACAAATAGAGAAAGAAAATACTTTGCCTTCAAAGAAGAGGCACATTATGCTACCATAGAAGCCGGGCATTTGCCTCTCATCTAAAGAGGTCGTCTGCGTTGCCAAAAATTGGGCCCCTCTTCAATTTTTTTTCGGTTGATTACGATGGCCCTATTTTATATATCGTTCAAGCGATAAAAAGCGTTTTTCGTTGAAGTAACTTCCTACGGTCGCCTTCTTCTTCTCATTCAACAAAGAAAATCACCTCCGCTAAAGGAGAAGAAAGCCCCTTTTTCTACAGCAGAACTTTCAAAGTATTCGCCAATGTGCAATGCATTACTTTGCTAATTTTATAACGAAACTAGATTTATCATCTCTAGCCTCACTAACGTATTTGCCCTCATCTGATTCTTATGGATTCCGTTTTGATGTGATCTCATCTTTTTATAACACACTGCCAAAAAAATTCTGAGTTTTGTATCATTAGCGCCAGAACAGACCGCAAAGCGAGTTTTACAACTCTAAAATTCACAATTTTTCCAAAACCGCCTCACTCGCGAGCGTAGATATATGTATATTTCCATGTTTTAATGATCAGAAAATATTCCCCTAAAAAGGTTTTGCTTAAGTTACATTACCGTGAAGGAAAAGCTACTTCAAGCAAAAAAAGTTTGATCTAGACAGATTGTTCTTTATTTTTAAATACTACAAAGAATCAGTGCTGCTTATTAGCGCCAGAATAAGACCACAAGCGAGTTATTTACATCTGAAAATATTCCAAATTTTGTCCAAAACGCTCGCTCGGCTAGCTCGCCTGCGAGGTAGATACATCTATATTCTCATGTTCCAATGATCAGAAATCCCCTTCAAAAAGGCTTTTGCTCAAGTTACATTACTATAAAAAAAAAAACCAGCTACTTCAAGCAGGAAAAGTTATGATCTAGACAGATGTTCTTTATCTTTTTTAAAATACTACAAAAAAAATCAGTTCCAGTAATTAGCGCCAGAAAAGACCACCATGCGAGTTTTACAACATAACATTCTAAATTTCTCAAACCGCTCGCCTCGCTACGCTCGCTCGCGGATTATGTGTAGGCCTATAGATTTCATGTTTCAAATCGCGACACCCATTTAAAAAAAGGTTGGGTTCGAGTTAGATTGCCGCTAAAAACAGCATCTTCAAGCAAACACCTAATCTGATGGTGAAAATATCTGCTTGCGCCCAATGCCCCTTTTGACATATAAGTGCCCTTTTTTGGCTTTGACCCCCCCCCCCCCCAACGAAAATACGTTCTGCCGCCCCTGGGCAGTTTTTTTCGCGGCTCGCAATCGCCATTACGTTACATGCAAATCTCATTCTGTTGACACTCGGGGCCCCCGTGTTTGGGGGCGATATTTTTCTGAAATGTTTGTATTGATTACGAATTGAGGAAAAATGTGTCATTAGCTAGTTTTCAACATAAAAACTGTCATATTAGTATTTCATAATCGATTCAAACCCTCCGGGCTAACTCGGCCCCTGCGAGAGTGAGGGGCCGAATTAGCCCGGGGGCCGAGTTAGCCCGGATTCTTTCAGTACTAGGTGTTCATCATGTGTAATGTGATTTTTATTTCACATTTACAAAATGTTAACCATGAACATGACAAATTTCATGCATAAGTCTCTGGGAGATTATTATTTATGGGCCTATGCCAATACATGAATGCTTAAATCATGCAAACTATTTGACTCAGTTTAACTGTGAGCTTCAAAGGAGACTAATTGATGGATAACTTTCGGTAGATTTTTCAAATTGTAAGTAATTACTGATCTTCAGATTTCACAGACAAGTCCTTCATAAATAGCTCATGGGTACGACTAATGTTTTGTTAAGTGGTGCAAAACTGATTCTCTGCCTTTAAAGACATCATTTAACAGTGTTTCCAGTTTAAAAAGCTGAGCTATAAGTGTCTGTGAAAAGGTCTAAACCTGAAGTCCATACAAAATGTATTTCAAAAGGTTCATACTAATTTCAAATAGTAAAAGTCTATCATAATGACTACCTGTTTCGCTATCATAAGAGTTGGCAGTATGTTTGATTCACTCCTTCCAAAATATGTACAGATAGCAAGGCAATTCTCGAACCACAAGTACCTCGCCGACAGAGACGATAAATAGGTAATAATAGAATCATAAAATTCCTTACCTATAGTCCATAAAAAAAATGATCAAATTGAAAACCCCTCATTTTACTCATATGGATCTGAATTATAAACATAGTCAAACCCTTGTTACATATCTATCTATCTATCTATCTATCTATCTATCTATCTATCTATCTATCTATCTTCTATCTATCCATAGAGAGCGCACCAAAACCTGACGCATTTTTTGAGCGTAGCCCGGAAGAGGCATGGTGGCCATAGCCCGTAGCCGGGCGACCGTCGCCTTGCTGGTATACGTACATATTCGTAAATGAAGGACAGTGTTCCTATCACTCGCTTGGCTGTAGATAAAAAGTCGTAGTCGTTACCGCGTTCTCATTGGCTGTTCAGAAGTCTTAGGATCGTAGGGGGAAAATCCCTACAGTAATTCGAGTTCTTGGGCTCGTAGGGGAAACCCTCTACAGTATGTGTGCATGTACAGTCATGTACTGTGCTAGATTCAGTGTAAAGTTGTTTCAAATCGCGACACCCATGTCTTCTTTATATTCATTTTTATTTTTTTTTTTTGCCCCTAACGGGGCACGTATAGGCCTACAATAGACATAATTAGGTATATTATATTCAACAAGCATTTTGTGCCTAAAAAGGGCATTTAGCATCTCCTTTTAATGCCCTCATGTGGTAGCAAAATTACGCCATGCTACTGTTTGCCCACCCCCCCCCATTTTAATTGAAGGCAGATATTGCCGTTTTTTCTAAGCTGAATGTGCCTTATCTTGGTTTGAACCCATACTGAGTGCAGTGAAACCTTTATATACGCACATTCGCCACTGAAGGTGATTTTCTTTTATTTTTGTTATTGTTTATTCTATGTATTTTTGCCTCTGACTGTCTGATGGGCCACATAATAGAGAAAGAAAATACTTTGTTCAAAGAAGAGGCACATTATGTACCTAGAAGGGGCATTTGGCCTCTCATCTTAAAGAGTCGTCTGCGGTTGCAAAAATTGGGCCCTCTTCAATTTTTTTTTCGTGATTACATGGCCCTATTTTATATAGTCTTCAAGCGATAAAAAGCGTTTTTCGTGAAGTAACTTTCCTACGGTCGCCTTTTCTTCTCTTCAACAAAGAAAATCACCTCGTAAGGAGAAGAAAGCCCCTTTTTCTACAGCAGAACTTCAAGTATTCGCAATGTGCATCATGACTTTGTAATTTATAACGAAACTAGTTTATCATCTCTGCCCTCACTAACGTATTTGCTCATTGATTCTTATGGATTCGTTTGATGTTCTTCATCTTTTTAACACACTGCAAAAATTCTGAGTTGTAATTAGCGCCAGAACAGACCGCAAAGCGAGTTTTACAACTTAAAATTTCAAATTTTTCCAAAACCGCTCACTCGCGAGGTAGATATATGTATATTTCATGTTTTAATGATCAGAAATATCCCCTTCAAAAAGGTTTTGCTTAAGTTACATTACCGTGAAGAAACAGCTACTTCAAGCAAAAAAGTTTGATCTAGACAGATGTTCTTTATTTTTTTTAAATACTACAAAGAATCAGTGCTGTTATTAGCGACCAGAATAGACCACAAAGCGAGTTTTACATCTGAAAATTTCCAATTTTTCCAAAACCGCTCGCTCGCTAGCTCGCTCGCGAGGTAGATACATGTATATTTCATGTTCAAGTGATCAGAAATCCCCTTCAAAAAGGTTTTGCTCAAGTTACATTACTATAAAAAAAAAACCAGCTACTTCAAGCAGAAAAGTTTGATCTAGACAGATGTTCTTTATCTTTTTTTAAAATACTACAAAAAAAATCAGTGCAGTAATTAGCGCCAGAAAAGACCACATTGCGAGTTTTACAACTTAACATTTCTAAATTTTCTCAAACCGCTCGCTCGCTACGCTCGCTCGCGGATTATGTGTAGGCCTATAGATTTCA
>JZLH01S0018184.1:38041-57811 GCA_001188425.1 Eucidaris tribuloides | reverse complement strand
ACATTGTATACAGTAGATTATCTTTATAGCTTTAATTCTTAATCTCATTATCATACCTGTGTTTGTGTAAATACTGCATACTGCTGCATTTGTAGTTTACTCTAGCCGTGTCCAGACGATCGGACATAAGTTGCTTGTAACCGGTCATAACTTGTGTCGGTAATAGCGTCGGATATAAAGTTGACGTGAGAACAATTGTCGGATATAACTCTATTGGATATAACACGACTAATACCTGAAGAAGAAGACCAGATATAAGTCCGGTAATAAGTTATTACCGGTAATAACAAAATACGTGTGGACTGTAAATTTGCGCTGTCGGACATAACTTGACTTTTTATACTAAGCCAAACTGGTGGCTTCGACTTTTCATTGTTTACCAATTCACATATCGCTCTATTTGGGTCAGAGGTTACGACCCGATAACACCTTGACACACATCATTTCTGGTCTGCTATTACCGGTAATAACGTGAGTAAGCTTTATCGGGCATAAACATGTTGGTTCTATGTGCTATTGCCGACGCGTGTGGACGCGTTGGTGGATCAACAGAAAAATTTTTAATATGTCGGACTTATGCCTGACAAAGATATGACCGGTAATAACTGCCTTTGTGAAAGCAGCTACTGTCTATGTAGGATACTTGTTACATGGGATATACATGTACATGTATGTTTACACTGTATACAGTAGGTTATCTTTATAGCTTTCAATCTTAATCTCATGATCATATATCTGTTTGAATATATACATACCTGTACACTGCTTACTAAATTTGTAGTGTACACTGTAGATAGTAATATGCATGGTATGTTTATATTTACACTGTATACAGTAGGTTATCTGTGTAGTTTTCAATCTTAATCTCATTATCATAGATGTGTTTGTGTATCAACATCATTATCTCCCAACACCTAAAGTAAAGCTCATCTCTGCCTTTGTTGTCTTGGTCATGGATAACTTCTATTGCCCTTTTATTTGACCACTGAGAGAGTATATCATTCTGAATTCCAATTAGTTGTTTCATTCGCTCATTTCCACCTTTAATGAATTGTTTACACAGGGCTCGACACCAGCACTTGCCCCGGACTACTCAATTTAAAAGTACTAATTCCATCATTTTTTTTTCATTATACTTCATTTTATGATCAACACCTTTTGTAATGCTCAGAATTAAAATAAGAAACTTGCAATGCTATAAAAAGGTCTTTATTATAATTAGTCATAATTTCAGCTTTTAATGTTTTCTATTGTTTATTTTCGGGCAAAAGTAAATGTTTAATTCGGGCAAGTAAAAATCTGAAAGTGATAATTTCACTTGCGTGGCATCATCCGGTAGCAATCCAATGGCCAGCCGATAGCCATCTGCAGTACACACCAAGCCATTGGGAAATATACCCATCAGCAGACCATCAGCTAGTGGATGGCTTGTGGATGGTACCTAATTTGCATGTGAAATTGCCATCCGATATTTATCGGATGGCATCATCCGATGGCCAGCCGATTGCCTCATCACAGAAACTGGAAGTTTATTAATTATGCAAATTTATTCAAAATCACTAAAAAGGTTTCTCTATTTCTAGGCAGATTTGTATTTGGTTTGTTTTATGTGATAGGGCTTGGTAGGGGCATGCACCCTACTGGTAGGGACTTCCAAAGTTCAACACAATTTGAAAGTTCAGTAATCATGCTAATTTATGCAAATTTATTCAAAATCACTAAATATGCTACTTTCCTTTATTTCTAGGCAGATTTTGATTCTGTTTATTTTATCTGATAGGGCTTGGTAGGGGCTTCAAAAGTTCTACACAGAATTTTGAACATTTATTATGTTACTTTAGGCAAATTTATTCAAAATCTGATAAATGACAAAAAAGTTCAATTCTCCTTTATTTTTCAGCAGCTCCCGATTCTAATTGCTCAGACTGATAAAGCTAGGTCAGGGCGTCAAAACTTTGACACAGAATTTTGCAATTCATTATGCTAATTATGCTAGTTATGCTTTTTTTTCAAAATCAATAACACATTTTTTTTTAAAAGCCAGAAAGCCTGAAATGGCATAATTTTGAAATCATGAATGAAATCATGAGATGCAGACAAGACATATATTAGTTTTGTCCACCCTATGGTTGGAATGCCCTCTGATAGAGTACCTTTAAAGTGATAGGCTAACATTGTGGAGGTTCAATTTAAAAAATTGTCAAATTTTGATATCTGAACTACATAGTAGTGTTTATATGGACAAATAAATGCCCTAGAATAAAAAAAAGTTTGGAAAGTTACACCACCAATGGCAAGTTATGCATGGATGAACAATTAAAACTCGGGGCGAGTGTAAATAGCCTAGGTGTACACACAATAAGTCTATGGGAGAAAATGGGTAGGTGAATCCGATCAACTTACGATTTTCTCTTTTTTAAAGCTCTAAATAATCATTTTGAAATACAATTTTTTCAGGGCGTCATTTTTAGACCTTATCAAAGACAATGGTAGCATGGGGAATCATGTAGCTCAGATTTTTTTTTAACTGTGGTAAATGTTAGCCAATACCTTTAACAGTACTGCATCCTCCTCTTACATCACTTAGGTGTTTATTTACGACGAGTTGTGAAGAAATACAACTGCTGCCATGTTATCTGGTAATGACGTGCCAACGATGTTTGCATGCATTATAATTAGCACAGACTTGTGTGTACTTGCAAGGTAAACCATACATTACTGCAAACAACATACCATTCACTTTAAAACATTCTAGCCTTAAGTAAACAAAACATTGGTCAGTGATGACAACACAAAACACATGAAAAGACTCTTAAAGGCAGGGCATCTCTTTTGCATGGCTAAAAATTAACATTGTGTGAATACAATAGTATTTAGAAGAAAATGCCATCTGGGAACCTTTAGCAAAATATTGGAGCTAGAAACTAAGTTTTAGTGGAATTATAGTGACCATTATAGACTCTGATTTGAATTTTTTCTTGCGAGAGAAAAATTCCTACCATAGAATGTAGACTAAACGGCTTTTGTTTTTCTTTTGCATTTCCAAATCAGATTACGACCCCCAATTGCAATAGACATGCCCTTCATCATCGCCTAAGGCAATGGGTTACTTTTCCTGTCCTGGTGGGGATGTTTGCAAAGTAGTATCCACTGCCGTCAAGAAAGTTACGCAATGCATAATCTTAAAGATACATGTAGGTTTCAGGATTTGCAAGTCCATCACTTCACTTTATAAATATTACCAATTGGTAGTTAAGTACTGTACTTGGAAATGCATTGAAAGTTTCAGATCCATACATCACAAACTTGTTGTTTTATTAGAAAAGGTAATAACAAATGCTACCCAAATATTGTTCTTTCCGTGAGTTTAAATTTTGCTCAAATTGCAGAACACGGTTATGTGTACGATCGCACAGCGCAGCAGTTAGTCTGTGACTACGAACGTGCATATGGTCAAGCGGCAGTGAACTTTGCGTGACCTTCGGCTAGCGGCCATTAGACAATTTTGAAACTTACAGAACGTGCCCGTCACTTTGCAAAGTTTGAAGTTTAACCATCCAGATTTTCACCAAAACTATGTATTGTACCCAAAGATTCTATGACAGGTGTTTTTTCATACTAATCTTCACATTGCAAACGATTTGAGCCGATTTCATTCATTTTGTTGTTTCCTGGCATGCAAATTCCAAACCCTATCTTTGAAGAGAAATAGCAAGATTTGAAGTAGTTCTCAATTTAGGACACAATGTTGCCAGAATCAAGTATCCTGTTCCAGATTTCTGCCTCATGACAGACAAATTTGTTGTGTAGCATCCTATGGGATCAATTTCTCTCAGGGCTCAAGATAAATAAAGTGCTGGTATGTTCTTGCTTGATTCTCCTTCCAGTTAGGAGATACACCCCAGCTGGTATATAGACTGGTATATCTTTCAACCAGTTTGGTTCTAGAGGCATTTTTTTTATTTCTCCCAATCATGTCACTGCCCTTTAAATTTGAAGTATAAAATATCAACATGATTTGACCATATTGTTTTTCCTTTAGGAGACTAACCATTGATAAATAAACACCTAGATAATATGAAACACAGATGGTGTTATAGTAGTGCTAAATCATCTGTCGCACATTCAACCCGGCTGTACATCAAATTACAGAAGCTTGCCTTGATTTAAGTTTCAATTATTGCATATCAACATCTCTCCCATTTGATTTTTTTTTCTGAAAACAACCAGTAGCTGTGAAAAAAAGACTGACTAAATCACCCTAACACATCACCTCCACACACACACTCCCTTTCTGGCTCTCAAGGCAAGGTATTTTCATTTGGTCCCAAACATGCTATTGTCCTTTAAATATCAAGAAGCACTCATCATTTTTTTTAATCTGAAAACAACCATTAATAAATAAACATCCAGATACATAATGTAATACACACATGGTGTTACTAGTGCTGCTAAAGAGACGTATCCATCACACATTCAACTGAGCTGCAGATCTATTTACAGTAGCTTGCTTTGATTTAAATTTCAACATCGCTCTCATTTCATTTTTTTTTCTGAAAACAACTAGTACTGTAAAAAAAATAATAGACTGGCCAAGTCACATCAGCTCCACAGTTACTGCAGCGTAGGGGAATGCGTTGTGGCATAGCTTGCATGTCAGGGCTTCCCTCCTTCACACCATATTAGGGTGGCGTGCGTCACGAGGCGTCTCCCTTATGAGTCGGCACGTTGCCGACCCGACCCCGGTGGTGGTGGTGACGGTCAGGCCGGGCCCGTGATGCGGAAAGAGATGAGACTGGGGTACGGGGAGACAGGGAGGAGGAGGATGGGAGAACTCAGCTCAAGGATGCAGAGAGAGAGAGATGCGACTGGGGTCAGGAGACGGGGATGATAATGGGAGACCTCAACATGAAGACCAGTCCCTCCTCTAATCAGCTGATTGGTCATAGCAGTGTCAATTCAGAGTTTGGCTTCCTGTGTCAAAGGGAACTGACATGATTGCGAGAAGTGAAAAATGTCTCAAGATGAGACTGGGGTTGGGAAGTGTGGAAGAGGAGGATGGAAGACCTCAACTCAAGGATGCGGAGAGAGATGTGACTGGGGTCAGGAGATGGGGAGGAGGAAGGGATACCTCGGCTTGAAGAGGAGTCCCTCCTCTATATCACCTGATTAGCCATGGCAGTATCAATTCAGAATTTGGCTTTCTGTTTCCAGTGGAAAATATAAAGCATTTCCATGTGAAACTATTATTGATTTTAAAGATACTTTGAACAGTGATTAATCTGGATGGCGGACATACTGTAGATCACATGTAGCCAAAAGGGTACCAAGAATTTGTGCAGTATGCAGTCAAACTCTACATCACAGCTTGTCTGTTTTTCGGGCTGAGATGCGGAAGGAGATGAAACTTGGGTTGGGAGATGTACAGTAGAAGAGGAGGATGGGATACAAAAATTCAAGGATGCGGAAAGATATAAGACTGGGGTCAGGAGATGGGGAGGAGGATGGGGTACCTCAACTTGAAGAGGAGTCCTCCCCCTTAATTAGCTGATCGGCTGTGGCAGTATCAATTCAGAATTTGGCTTTCTGTTTCCAGTTGGAGACATTTGCATTCCCATGTGAAAGTGTAATGTTATTTCAAAGACACTCTTTTTACAGTGTTTAATCTGGATGACATGGACATACTCTAGATCACATGTAGCCAGCGGCCCTGGTTACGCTGACATAACCATTCAGAAGTCACAGAATGCTTCATTTAATAATCTTGGAACAGATTTAGACCTTCACAGGTGTGGTTACACCACCATCACACAAGCCATCTCATGTGCGGTAGATCAGTTGTTACCACTGGCAACGATTTAACCATGCTCGTTTGTGATCAAAATATCTCCTACTTCCGGTCGACATGATTCGTGTGTTTACTTATGTTATGAAACTTCCTGTGCCGGTCCAGTTTTCAAATGCTTGTGTGGTTACACTGCATTCAAAACGGTCTGAGAATGGTCTCAGACCACCTCTGGAGGTGGTCTGACAAAAACGCTTTTGGTCCACTTTTGGGTCGGTTGTTGTGGTTACCCCGCAAGTGAAGCATTCTGAGACCATTCTCAGAATGTTTTTTACTTTTGGTGTACCCGGGGTCAAAGAGTACCAAGAGTTTGTGCAGAGTGGAATCAAGCGCTACAGCACAGCTTGCTCTTTTTGGGGGCTGGGATGCGGGAAGAGATGAAACTGGGTCGGGGCATGGAGGAGAGGAGGATGGAAGGATGGGAGATAAAAAAATCAAGGATGCAGAGAGAGATGAGCCTACAGTCACAGGGTTCCCAGCCCATCAGGGAAATCGGGGAAAATTATTTTACTTTCTTCCAGTCAGGGAATTTGATAAAAGTGCCTCAAATCAGGGAAAAGTCAAGGAATTTTGACTGGCCCAAAAATTGAAAGTAGTCAGTCAGACCCTTTATATTTGGTTGCATATCAAAACAACATCCATTGGATGACTGGCTATGGTGGAACTGGAAATGAGTTGAAATAATTATCATGGAATTTTGAGACTTCATCAGGGAAAAATCAGGAGAAAATCAGGGAATTTTGTTTTCTTGGAATGCTTGGAACCCTGGGTCAGAGGATAGAAGACTTCAACTTAAAGAGAAGTCCTCCCTCTAATCGGGTGATTAGCAAGGGCATTGGCATTTCGGAATTTGGCCTCCTGTGTTATACGGGGTGGCCCAGAAAATGGTACAGTTACAGTTACGGTTATCTCCCAAATTAATTGCTCATCGTTATTTGATTCATCTAATAAACTATTTTCTTCATGAGTAGAATGACACAGTGGCATTGGCAATTCAGACTTTGGCCTCCTGTGTTAAAGATGCTATACAGGATGGCCCGTTAACCCATATCTGCCGATTGCATTGTGTAAACTCTCTATATGACGGGCCCTAAAATCGACATGTCATCCAATCAGCCTTTCATAAAAACAAGCATTGTTTTACTAAAATGGACAAATGGACTAGAATGGACAAATTATGTATCAATGTAAAGTACAGATTATAATTTGTAATTTTAACAAACACTTCATAAATTCTGTCATCCTCACTTGTCAAGACATTTATTCAAATCAAAATCATATGAGTAACAAATTCTACAGGATTTCCCGTAGTTCGGCGATAGCAGCATTTAACAGTATTACAGAAATTCCCGTAGGTCTTCAGATATGGGTTAAAAAAAAAACCTCTCCTGTGGTTATGAAAGATAATTCTCTGTCAGTGAATCCCCCAGTCCTTTGTGTGCTGTAGAAGAAAAGATACCAGTGAAAGATCTTATGGGAAGTCCAAATAGTGCTAGATTGTTGAGCCTCTTGCTTTGCTGTAATAATTTGTCTCATATTTTGTAAACAACAACTTTGGTATATGAAATTACACCTTTTTAAATGTTATTTTGATTGAACATTGATTATCCCTTTCTTTTTTTAACCATCATTCCAGCTTTATATATTGATCAGCTTTAAAATGTTGTGCACAAAATGTGTACAAACTGTGATAAAATGACCAACTGAAATTGTTGAAAAAATATGAGTATGTATACAAAAAAAAAAATCTTCTTTAAAGTTTTAAACATATATGTAGAGGCCATCTCCTGTCGAAGCTTTGGTGTCTCAATCTCTGATTTTAAGCTCATACATGTACATGTATATACATGTATGGTAGCAAAATAGTCGTACTTTTTGCAGACATAAAAAAAGGAAATGAATTCTTTTCCCAATGCATATCTATGTTTTGTGTAGCCTTTATAGAGCCTATGAAATCTTGTTTGTAATCAAATAGTCCATGGTTTATATTTATATACAACACTCCAGTTTGAAAAATTAAGACCTTTCTGCCAATTGTTCTCACAAAGTAATCATGAAATATGTTTTTTAATGTGTATTTTTGGTTGTAAAATAATTGATCTGTCATCTGTACATCTAGTGCTTTAATCAATTCATAGTAGAAGATAATAAAACTTAATGTTTATATCAGATTTTCATCAAGAATGTATTTTTTATTCAGAGGACCCCCTCCCACCCCCCCACCAAAAAAATAGAATAAACGCAAACTAGTGCACTGTACTATGCATACATACAGTTGTGCCTATTACTGTTATGTGTGTGAAATTATGTGGTTATGCACATGCTAAAAAAATTCTCGTATTGAAATATTTTGCAAGAAATATGTCTGTGTGTACATTACATTGTGTGGTGTTCTTTTGTTGTTTGACATTCTTGTGCGTTGGTACTGAAGGCATTTGAGGAGAGTGTGAAGAGGTCTTGAAGCAGTGTTTGTGTACTTTGGGTGTATTGAGTTCCCATTTGGAATGGGGCATAGGCCCTGTAGGACATGGCATTGTGTGTGTGTGTGTGTGTGTGTGTGTGTGTGTGTGTGTGTGTGTGTGTGTGTGTGTGTGTGTGTGTGTGTGTGTGTGTGTGTGTGTGTGTGTGTGTGTGTGTGTGTGTGTGTGTGTGTGTGTGTGTGTGTGTGTTGTGAGTGTGTGTGTCTGTGTGTCTGTGTCTGTGTGTCTGTGTCTGTGTCTGTATGTATGTCTGTATGTCTGTCTGTGTCTGTGTGTCTGTGTGTCTGTATCTGTGTCTGTGTTTGCATGTGTCTATGTGTGTGTCTGCATGTGTCTGTCCATCTGTCTGTGTCTCTGTGGGTTAGAGTGTATGGCTAGGACAAAACTTGTATTTACTCTAGGAACATGATGTATTCAACAAACACAATTTTTAAATTAACCCATCCATGCACAGGATTTATTTTGGGAAGGATTACATCCCTATTTCATCATTCAAATTGGCAACATATTTTTTTTTATTTCTTTGAATGGCACTTCCAAAAGAGGTGTTATGCATTACAAATAAAAATAAACACAATCTTATATAATTTTCTGGTCAAACATTGCCAATTTGTGTGAGATATGTGGATTTTCAATAATTAAAAACATTGCCAATTTGAAGATTTCATGATCATTTTTCTTTTGAAAAATCCTGCGATCGACTCGTACATTGGACTGTGATAACTATAGGCTCAAATTGAAGGGAAAATTTTCCTCTTTATTTTGAGCTATTTTCCTTTATTTTTCTACTTCTGATTCAGGACTTATGATAACAAACCACAAAATGTGGGATTTGTGCGTGGATGGGTTAACTGAAAATTACATGTAGCTAAATTGTTGCACTTTGAAAGCATTTCTGGTTACTTTCACCAGAACCACTAGTCTTGGTTCAGACCTTATGACTTATTATTCTTCTGAGTAGACGCAAACCGCGCTTCAATGTCAGTGTGGCTTCTCAATACACTAGTCTTCGTTCAAGGCATCTGTCTGGTGAAAGAAAATTCCATAGTATACAATGGGTTCATTGAAACAGCTGCAGAACCACCCACAAAAATTCACAGATACCAAATCTGTTCATGATGCTCAAGCTATCCCAATATGGGTCACAGTGATCCCCAAGGGGCTCCTTATTGCACAACAGATGTGTAATTTAATTTCACTTTTCAATATTACAACCAGCTAAAGACAAACAGGGAATAGATTGACCAACTGTCCAATTTTGACCTTCACGTTGATGGGTTGTTATTGGTTCCTATGGTCAGTTAGATATGATAGAAGCTGCGTTCACAAAGGCAGTTATTACTGGTCATATCTTTGTCAGGGATAAGTCGGACGTATTAAAAAAATTTCTGTTGATCCACTAATGCGTCCACACGCGTCGGTATTAGTACTTATACCCGACATGTTTATGCCCGATAAAGCTTACTAACGTTATTACCGGTAGTAGCAGATCGGAAATGATGTGTGTCAAGGTGTTATCGGGTCGTAACCTCTGACCCAAATTGCGCGATATGTGAATTGATAAACAATGAAAAGTCAAAGCCACCAGTTTGGATTAGCATAAAAGGTCACAGTTATGTCCGACAGCACAAATTTAAAGTCCACACATATTTTGTTATTACCGGTAATAATGTATTACCAGACTTGTGTCTGGTCTTCTTCAGATATAAATCGTCTGGTATAAGTCGCGCTATGTCCGATAGAGTTATGTCCGACGATCGTTCTCACAGCAAATTTATATCCGATGCTATTACTGACACAAGTTATGACCGGTCACAAGCAAATTATGTCCGATCGTGTGGACACGGCTTGAATTATTCAGTGGAATCAAAACTCTCCTGGGTCTGTTGTTGAGGACATAGGCAGGACAAGGATGTAGAGTTACAATATGAACCTAATCAAATCATTTCATATCAAGTTTTATTGCTTGTGTCTTAATTATGGTGTACATAACTACAATAATATATTCATTTGAATATTGATCTGCTATTCTGATCATATGCCACTTGTGAGTAAATGACCATTGGATTGGGGGGGGGGGGGGCACTGTCATTACAAGATGTACAGTAGCGTATGTAATTTCAAAATGGACCCTAAACGAGTAATTAGGTATCTGTCAATCGCAGAATACCCTAAACAAGTATTCAAATTTGAAAGATACCCTTTTCAAGTAGCCCTCTGTAAAAAGTATACTCTTTTTTTTCCTGATTTTGATACTCTTTTCACTGTAAGCTTGTACACCACCTGTCCATGAAAAACAACCCTGTTACGTTTTTTTTTTTTTTTTATCTCGTTATAATGACAGTGCGGGGTCCTTTAACTCAAAGTTATCCAGTTAAACATATTTCCCAGTGTTCATGTGACTTTTTTCCTCTATTTCTGATATGTTGTATTACCGTACTTGTACATGTATATTATTTGTATTTTTGTCAGTGATTTATCTTCGGGGCTCAAGTATTTTCAAAACTGTGGATACTGGTTTCCTTTAGAAAATCTGGACAATTTAAAATGCAGAGTCTTATTTTCCCCATTGATAGTGATTGGCCTTCGCTATCCTTTTGCATCTTGTATACCAAAAAAAGGAGAAAGCTAAATAAATGATAAAACAAAATTGAATATATGAATATAAGAACGACCCAAGTCCATGGGAGGTCATTTTGAGTAAATCAAGAAAACTAAATATTTTTTAACATTTCCAATAAAATTGTATTTGACTATTATATATATAAGACAACATCGTAAATACAAGTTTTATTGTACATACTTTTATTATAATTCACCTCACATGATTTGTGGGGGGTTCTTTTATTTGATAGACTTAGGTCGTTTTTTGAATCATGTGGACTTGGGTCAGTCTTTGAATCGTATACATAATAATTTGCTATAGTAAATGTCTTATAAAAAGAGAGAGGGCGCTATAATATGAATATAAGAATGACCAAAGTCCTGGACTTGGGTCATTCGTATGTGCATACTAGATTTCACTCCTTTATTTTTGGCACTTCCGGGGTGAATTAAAATTTATCATTTATACACAAGATGAGCCTATGTATAAGCAACAATTTCCCATGTTTAACTCAATTTGGCAAAAAATTGGACTTGGGTCATTTTTATATTCAGATATTCAATTAGATACATGTACATAGTGTGCATATATTTGAACATAAATGGTAAATATTTTCACCAGTGAAGGTGTTTTGGGTTTACCACATTCATACCAGCATCTGATGAGCTACCATGTGCAAGTCCACATGTATACATAATACCAAGTCAGTTTATACTAAAGCCTCCATTTCTCCACTTTGCAAAATCAAAATTCTGTTTTTCAAATTTTCTATTTTCCGTGATTTTCTGTGATACTCAAATTCATACTGTATAGAAACATACATTACCTGATACTAGCAGGGATGTAGTTGAGGCCGGATTTTGCCGGCCTTGACCTTGGCCTCGGACCAAGTCACGTGTACAAAGTCTATGGGAACAATTTTTTCCAGCGGCCTCGTGACTCAGAACGGCCGGCCTCGACTACATCCCTGGATACTAGTATGATTACGACTTAGCCTCAGTGAAATGGGGCAGCCGTAGTCATGGTAGTGAGAAAGACGGCCGGCAGAGGGGTTGGCTAGGGTGATTCTCATGCTTAATGTTATTATTTTGTTAAAAAATGATTTCAGACATTTTGATATTTTTTTATTTTGTAATTTACTACCAATTTTAAGGTTATTACTTCAGCATTACGTTATTTCAGATTTTCCATGTTAAACTTCCCATTTCCGTAATTTTTTTTTTCGTTTCCATATCGCGAAGGAATGGAGGCGTTATTGAATACTAGCAGCCACCACACAATTATTACTTGAACAGGACCACAAATTTTCTTCAGTATCTTTTACTGATGTCATCACCATTATCACTAGAATAATTCCATTTTGTTTCATTTTTTTTTTCTCTCTCTTTCAGAACGGTAGCAGTGTAGATCCAGAGGACAATGCTTCCTCATCAACAAGTGACAGAAGGTAAGATTAAAGGCAGGGGATCTCTTTTGCATGCCTAAAAATTAATATTGCGTAAATACAATGGTATTTAGAAGAAAATGCTATCTGGGAACCTTTAGCAAAATATAGGAGCTAGAAACTCAGTTTTAGTGAAATTATAGTGACCGTTAGACCGTTTGAATTTTTTTCTCGTGAGAAAAAACATTCCTACCATAGAACGTACACTAAACGGCTATTGTTTTTCTTTTACATTTTTCAAATTCTAGGCAACTACTGACCCCCAAATTTCACAGACATGCCTTTCATCAATAGCCTAAGGGAATGGGCTATCTTTTCCTGGTCTGCGGGGATGTTTGCAAATGAGATCCACTGCCTTTAACTTGAAAATAAAAGAAAAAATAAATGATATTCGGGGTGGGAAAGATCTTAAAACGTGGTAAAAAAATATGTTTGTATTTATGCATATTATTTATAGGAATAACCAAACAAAAATGAGAAAATTCATCTTTACTGAACATATGTTTTATTAATGAACATTGGTAGTGCACTGTGCATGATATGTATGCAGACTATTCAGTCATTTGAAGTAAATTTGCAATACTCCGGAATAAACCTGTTGT
Organism: Eucidaris tribuloides; assembly: GCA_001188425.1. Taxonomy (NCBI): domain Eukaryota; kingdom Metazoa; phylum Echinodermata; class Echinoidea; order Cidaroida; family Cidaridae; genus Eucidaris; species Eucidaris tribuloides. The sequence goes on along the minus strand of JZLH01S0018184.1, from coordinate 44,835 downwards.
TTTTGTTGTTACTGGGCTCATGGTCATACTTTGCCAATTTTTTTTTTCAAACTTTCACTGAAATGCTTCCCAGATTATTGTGCTTCGAATCAACTAGCTGTCACCCTGGAATTTCCCTTTGTGTATGAAATACGAAAAACACCCCGTTTTTTTTCTTATTTGTAGGAGATCGGGACGAGATAGGATAGAAGCCGATGACGGGGACGATGACGATAGGACGTCAGAGGAGTATCAAAGAGTAAGTGGGACTTTGATTTAAACCCTTTCACTGCCACACTTAGAATGTTGTGTCCAAAGTCTATGGCAGTCCTTCAACTGGTCCTACTTTTTGTGAAGATCCTAATTTTCCTATTTTTCCCCCTAAAATTCTTATTTTCCTACTTTTTCGTCAAAAAAGGGTCTTTGCGATAAGTTTAATATTGTTTGGAGTTGAGAAGTCTGTTCAGGTTGATGCTGAGAGAACTGTAGATACAATAATCCCCTGTTTGTGAAGGAAAATTTATGTCCACGGCATTTTCACCAATCTTAGATTTTTTTTCTGTGTATTCCACGTTTCCATTTTCTTCAGGGTTACTACTCCAAACACTACATGTAAATATCCTACTTTCTTCCTACTTTGGTGGATTGAATCCTACTTTTCTCCTACATTTTGGAGAATTTTGCTCCTAATTTTCTCAACCAAACAGAGTTGAAGGCTTGCTATGACATTATGCTGCAATGGTACCATGAGTGAGAGGTTGCTTTTTTACTTTTAATTCAAACAATCAATGTACCATTTGCGATTCCACTCAATTACCTTTAAAGGCAAGGTTCACCCTGACATAAAGTTGGTTTTAATAAAAGCAGAACAATGAGAGAAACATGTTAATGAAAGTTTGCCGAAAATCCACAAAAGAACGACAGAGTTATGAGGTTTCAAAATTTTAAATTTGTGACGTCACTTGCGAGCATCTCCCAATATGTCATGTGATATAAATTCTATAAATTGTCATTTTTTAATGGTTCATGATAACTGAATTGTTTTTTCTTCTTAGAAGCATGTATGAAATAATGTTTCTGATAATATATTGAATGCACAGGTAATATCATTTTCAAATTTCTTAGAAAACGTCACTTTTATGGAATTTATATCACATGACATATCGGGAGCTGCTCGCATGTGACGTCACAAATTTCAAAGTTAAAATTTCCATAACCCTGTTATTCTTTGGTGGATTTTTGCCAAACTTTCATTAATATGTTTCTCATATTGTTCTGCTTTCATCAAAACCAACTTGATGTCAGGGTGAACCTTGCCTTTAATGTGTGGCTGGTTGTGTCACAAATTTGACCTTTGAAATTAGTGCCAACAATATGTTTAGTATGATAAATACAACTTGTTCTTTCATTGTACTCATTTTCAGTCAACCATGATGCTGTAATAAAATGTATATGCCATATACATGTACTGTGTTTCATGTACACAGTTCCACAATTTAGCTTCAAGGCAGCAATTTCAGGAGAGTATATTTTCTTGATATTATGATTTATTCAGTCACTTAAATAAAGGTGTAGGTCTATAAACAGAAAGTGAGAATTTTCCTGATTGTGTAGTTGCAAAATTGCAACATTAAAGTAGAAATGAAATCCAGACACATTCCTGCAATCAGAGATTACAGAACAATACAAGAAGGGAATTAGTGGAAGTTTGAAAAAATTTGGTTGAACGGTTTCAAGAGTTCTAGTGTATGGATGTGTTCGTTCAAAGTTTATTTGATCCTTGTTATGGAGGATTGTTAATGGGCTAACTCTAGCAGCTTTTTCAGATGAGAGAGTGTGGAGAACTCTCGTGGTTTTGTACACAAGATTTTCAACTTATTCTCTTTTATCAAATATCTAATTTGTTCTTGCTTGTTGTGCAAGTATGTCCTAGCAAAAATGATTCTACATGTTTTTCTGGAAGAATTTAGATACTCTCTCAACTTACACTTCAGAAAACTGCAAATTAATGAAAATTTGTGTACAAATCCAATGGGAAGTTCTCCACACTTTCATCTAAAAAGTGGGTAGAGTTACCAATTTAAGGATCCTCCATAACAAGGATTAAATAAACTGTGAACAATCATAACTCTTGAACTGTTCAACCAAATTTGCTCAAACTTTCACTATTTTCCATCTTGTATTGTTCTGTACTCTCTGAATTCAGTAAGATGTCTGGGTTTCATTCCCCTTTAAAACCACCTCGAAATGCACAATAGTGTAGTGAAGTATGTTTGGGAAATAACTGTATATCAGGGAATTTGAATATTTCCATGGTCATGATCAATTTTGTAACCCTTTTTATGCCTCCGCAACGAAGTTGCCGGAGGCATTATGTTTTCGGGTTGTCCGTCCGTCCGTTACCGGATCTCGTTACCGCGATAACTTGAGAACCCCCGATCGGATTTTGATGTGACTAGGACCAAGTATGTACTATGAGCCACCAATGAACTGATTAGATTTTGGAGCTGAAAGGTCAAAGGTCAAAGGTCACGGGGCTTTAAATATGTCTGATTTGGGCTCGTTACCGCGATAACTTGAGAGCGGCTAGTCAGATTGTCATGTAACGTGGGTGAAGTATGTATTATGAGGCACCAATGAACTGATTAGATTTTAGAGCTGGACCGGGCCTAAAATATGTCTCATTTGGGCTCAGTTACTGCGATTACTTGAATGCGGCTGGTCTTGAGAATTGTCATATAACTTGTGGTGAAGTAGTGTATGCTATGAGGCACATTATGAATTTATTTAGATTTTGGGCCTGTTAAGGTCAAAAGGTCACTGAGGCCTGATAGATGTCTGTATTGTTTCATTACCATGTTAGTAATTAAGAATGGATGGTCGATTTTGGTTGTTACTTTGGTGAAGTATGTATGTATAAGTGAAAACTCAATGAAACAATCAGATTTCAGGGTTAAAAGCGTCATAAGGTATCGAAGGTCACAAGGCTCCATACTTCGTGTGTCTTTACCACTGATAACATGAGGAACAGCTTATCGGGATATTGATGTAACTGGTGGTGAAGATACATGTTACATGGTAACTAAGAAATTAACACACGCAATGTGTTATAAGGTAACCAATGAACTGATCCATATTTTGGGGTCAGAGGGTTCAAAGGGTTCCACGAGGACCAATACTTTAAGTGTTCTTTTACCACGATAATTTGGAACAGCTTATCGGATATTGAATGTTTAATTTGGGTTAAAGTAGTTATTACGGGGGCATAAATGAAATTTCATAGTTGAACGGGTCAAAGGTTTACGATGCCGCCGTTACATTCAATAGTTTGGCAATTGGACGGTAAGGGTGCGGGGCATTTACCCCATCGGCTGCGCCGCCAGCCGTAATTGCTCTAGTTTTTTAATGTATTCTAGCAAGTGCAGATTTTAGCTTAGTCTTTGTGATCTGTGTGTTTTCCACAAATTGTAATTGGTGATATGTAATATATCCTTCAAAGTAGAACCTCCCATGATACAGTCAAATTATTAAACATTATATTTTTATGTAGCGCCCTCGGGGTAGACGAACATAAGAGGCCACATTCTCTTCTCAAGTTATTTCCATATTTGGTATTTATTCTGAGTTATTTCTTAGTTTTGGTGTGACCTTGAATATGCACCACACAGCATGAAGAGTGAATTCCAAAATCCCATTTTTCATTTCATCACTCATTGAGGAATAAATGAGAAGTAATTGTGTCATATGTTACATTCGTCCCATTTGGTTTCAAATCTTGTATGATATGAAATGTGCACTTCCCACATTCCATCCATATTTAATCGTCATTCCAAGTTATTTTCCCTTCTCGTGTGAATTTGAATGTGCGCCACACAGCATGGGTTGTGAATAACTTCCAAAATCCCAGATTTCATCTTGTCTACACTACTAAAAAATTTGTGAAGAACTAATTTCTCACATTACATTTTTCCCTGTTCTTTATATCTTGTAAGACATGAAGTGTGAACTCCCTATATTCCATACTTAACTCTTAACGTGCTGAAGTATAATAATACACATGAAGTCCATTGAGGTTTAAATCCTCGGGCACGTTAAGAGTTAAAATATATTCCAAGTTCATGTAGGCCTACTTCTTACTTTGGTGTGAATTTGCATTTCACAACATGAAGAGTGAATTCCAAAATCATCACCGAAATGAGGAATTTATGAAGAAATTTACATACATGTATATTGTCTTTATTTTGTCCCTTTTCCTGCCTTTGCCCAAATGATGCAGATATTCATTTTATTCATTTATTTACTTATTTATTTATTTATCTATTCATGTATTTATTCATTCATTTAATTATTTATTATATTTATTATTGATTTGTTTATTTATTTATTTGTTTGTTCATTCATTCATTCCTTTATTATGTTGCATGTTTAATGAATTATCAACTGTATTAGTGTATTTATTTTTTCATCTATTTGTGAAAAAGAGGGGAAGTAGAATGTGGATAAGTCATGATTATTAGTATTTGTTGACAGCGGTTGACTCATGACTTTGATATGTGTTACATTCATATTAAAACAGTAATTATAATATTGGACGCACTTTTAGGAATATTCTAATTTAACCCATTGAGGACTATAAGATAGCATGGGCTGGGGACTAGGGAGAGTGCATGTTATACAGGGTGGCCCAGAAAGAATGCTACACATGCGATCGCTAATTTCTTCAACATCATCTGCAATATGTCAAAGGTTTTTGTTTCAGCGATTAGAACGTTCTTTTTCCTATAATATGATACCATGATCATTGACTTTGAGTCATTCGTTTGGGTCCTGCGGTCATTTTTCCGAGGCAATGTCATTTCCCAAATTTCCCAATTTCCATCAGCGGCAGTCATCCGAACACCGAGATATTCTCACGTCTCAGCGTACCATACCAGACAAAACGCAATGACAATGGAGATGCAGCTCACATCATCTTCCTTATCAAAGCGAGGGCATTCCTGCCCTTTGTTTCGGCATACCTTATTCGATGGCACACCGTATAGCGCTGGAATATTTTGGTGTTCTAATGATCGCTGGAGGTCAAGAAATAGCAAATTTAGGAAAATGCATTGCCTCAGAAAAATAGCCCTAAGATCCTAACGACTCAATCAAAATTAATGTTCATGGTATCATTTTGTTGGAAAAAGAATGCTCTAACCCATGGAATAATCACCAATGACATTCTGTGAATGACTTTGAAGAAATTAACGATCGTATGTGTAGCATTCTTTTTGGGCCACACTGTATTGAAATCAAATTGTCTTCAGTGGGTTAATAGACATTACTCAACAGGTGAAATTGAGACAAGCGTGTATCAGAAGCAAATTAAAAAGAAATGTTCCATGTTTATAATCTCATGCACCTGCTTTTCTTATGTGACTCACAATGTTATGTATTGTCTGGCCTTGAAGTATGGTCAGCCTTGCTAGTTCAGATGTACTTTCTGTCAGTCACATAGTCACATAGTAATGTGAAAGTAGAAGCATGTCATGAGCTCAACAGATCTGAACTAAAATCAGTGTTTAGATAATGCCGGAAATTAATTCCCTCTCTTTAATCCCAACAGATTTAGTGATAAAGCAAGGCTATTACTCACAGGGAAAACCTACACTGGCATAATTGTTGCTGTACTAATTTCTGTTTACAATCGTGGAGTTAGTAACCTCCATAATATAATTCATCAAATGCTTGATCTGTTTTGTTTTTGAAAATATTTATAGAGCTCAGAGCAGAGTTTGATTCTTTTAGGTACCTCAATCTATTTAACAATGGTATTTCTGTCACCCAGCGTAGCCTGGTGGTTGTGTCGCTGCTCTGAAAGCAGTAGGTTATAGGTTCAATTCCACTTGGGTCATTCTTTTTTTCTGAGTCATTAAAAAGAAACATATCAGGCTTATGATCTTATTTATTCTGGAGGTTACTACCTCCATGATTATAAATTGATAATACCACACAAAAAAATTATACAAATGTTATGAATTCTCTCTGCAAAATGTTTCAATAAATACACACACTGTGTGGAGGTGTCTTAGACCATTTTCAGATATTTTATGAACACAATTGCAGTTACTTGTATGTGATAATTTTCAGGAGGTGTATCTCAAAACCAGTTTTTCTCATTATGTTATCAGTTGTCGTTAAAGGTAAATGACATGATTGGGGTAGTCCTCAACTTTGGCTGAAACTACTCTAGAATCAAGTAAACTATGAAAGGATTAATTTCTACTGTGAAAATCTTGTAGTCAAACGTTGACTCATTCTAAAATAAACAATGTCAATATTCAATCACTCGTACACGAAAACGCTGCGTGTGCCTCTATGCTTATTTTTTTTGTGTTTTGCCGCTGATAAAATAAAAACTCACCCTAATTCAATAACTGCCTTATTTAGTCCCAGATTCCATCCATTAAAAGCAAAATTCACCCTGAAATTAATGTTTTAAAATGCAGACACTCAGAACATCATTAGGTCATGTTTGAGGTGACCGCCAAATACCTGTGGGTTACATTTTAGTCCCTTCTTCATTCAACTTGTTGTCCGCAAGTATTCTTTATCCAATTATTATGAATGTTTGGCGCATTCACAGCAAAATTTACCAGCTTTTGAAAAATTTTGCTGATAACAATCTTGTTGACACTTGTAAATAGTAAAAATAATGTAACGATGGAAATCTGGGTGAATAAGCTGTGAGGATAACGTGAAGGTAGCATGTACAAACCCTATGGAAAATACAAAAATCATTACCATCTTTTCTTTACTATTTTGCAGGCTATGAT
>JZLH01S0018183.1:28597-48739 GCA_001188425.1 Eucidaris tribuloides | reverse complement strand
TAATTAATTTGTTGCGTAAACGATTTTGTGGTGTATAATATATAGAACTGGGATAAGGCCATTGGGGTCGTTGGGATCAAAATGAGAAGTCAAGAATTTGCCACTTGGAGTTAATTGAATCAGCGACGTATTCATCGTAATCCCCCCCACAAAGTGACTACGGTCGTGCAATGGGAGACCTGGGAGTTTGACTAAATTGGATAGTGTTTATAGCAAATCTCACTCCCCCTACAAGACCGTACCCAATTTTCACCAATCAACGATCGCTACACCTTTGACACAACAACAACAATGTCAGTCATGAATTCTTTTATCCAAAATGGGATTGAAAAACAAACATTTTCTAGGAACAAAATGTAAAATTGTCTCACCCTGCACTTGAGCCCCCTCCCTGACCCTCCCCAATTTATCACAAACCAACAATCGCCACACCTTTTGCAATACAAACATAATGTCAATTATGTATTTCTTCATTTAAAATAGGACGCTATAACACACATTTCAAATGATAAAATTCCTTCACCATGGAAGACGATTTCCTTGTTAGACCCTCCCAAATTATCACCAATCAACAGACGCCACAACTTTTGCACAACTACAGAAATTTCACTCATACCAATATTTGGTTTTCATCGCAACACGAAATTCTATCTGTATATTGTATGCATTATAATTATTGTATTTGTCACATTGCAAACAAAAATTGTAAAACAGAAAAACACAAATTTCCGATGTGGACAACAAATTCAAATTAATTTCAATTAGATTCAAATGTAGGGAGGTATTTTTCTCGACCAAAATGGAAAGGAAGTATTCTGATGTCATTTTTTTCAAATAAAAATAAGTGACAGTTATCAGCTCTTTCAATTATTATCTGTTAACCCATTGTGCGCTAGTGTTGCATCTCTGCACAATCGTACAATTACACTGAACAATCGTAATAATTATTTTTCTTCTTCACATTTCTAGAGAAGATACTAAAAAAATGCTTGGGTAAAATTTACAGAACTATTATCATTTTTATTACCGCAATAAGGAAAGGAAAATTCAAAGAAAATATGAAAAGAACAATTCTCATTATTATTCCTTCAGAATAAATTGAGTGTGTAAAGAGTTTAAAAAAAAAAGTTACAAGGATCTGGAATTATTTGTATAAATGGGTTGAATAGCAAAAAAGTGTAAATTTATCTGAAGCATCCATGTGAATGCCCGCAAGTCCATTTTAGCTACATAATTATAATCACGTTTTCTCGATCGTAGACATTTTAACGGTTTACAATGTAAATACCCTTCAAGTAGCTACAACTATGTTTCGTGTATTTAATTTTTTTTTCATCAAACAATTTTTGTCAAATGTGTATTTTTAACAAAGACATCCATTCCCATGATACAAGATTAAATTATAATTTTCCACTGTCCAAAAGTTTATATCCAGTCATTTCTCATCTAACTCTGTCCGCCATCATGGTCACACGTATGGAATAACCTTTTGTTTGGTTGAATAAGTTTTATTTTCTGCATTTCATATTTTCTTTCATAACAATAACATATACATGTATGTCATAAGTAGGTTCAATTTACAGAAATATCACCCAGAAAAAAAAATTAACATAATACATAGAGAATCATATATTTTTGAAAGAAAATGAAACGAAAGATATATTTACAAAGCATATGACCGAAATAATAACTTCCTTAACAATGTAACATACATATGATATAAAATTTGATGCAGAGGGCCACCGTTATAAGCGTTGCTTGCATAGACGGACAGCCAATAATCTATCAAATGGATTATAAAGCTCGAGAGGTTTCTTAATACGTATTGACAGGTTTACTCTTTGATATTTTTATTTTAAAATACAATCACGGACAAAGGTTTGAAATATTTTCATTTCTTTACAACGCTCTGTTTTAAAGTGCAGATTTTCTACGATTGGTGAGCAATCGCCCAAGCAGAACAGATCATTACTAAGTGTAAATGAGCTCTACTCAGGGGCGGCGCCAGGCTAAAATTTTAGGAGAGGCGAACAAAAATTACTAGCCAAACTACAAGCCAAACAGGGTCCGACAAGCGGGGACAAGTGCCGCTGGCGACAAAAATACCTTTTTTGCCCCCCAATTTCTTTTTTACTAGCCAAATCAACAACAATAGAGCCTGACGAAATAAAAAAAAAACAATACACCTCCTTCTGCCCTCTGTCAAGGGCGTAGGCTGGGGGTGCACTGGGTGCATGTGCACCCCCCCCCCCCCACAGAGCCATAGGAGTTCCGCCCCTGGCAAGCAAAACGAAATTTGTACCACTTTTTCTGCTTTCAATGCCTGATTTACTCAACTTTAGTTCCACCTCCCCAAGATGTGCACCTCCCCGTGCCCAAACCAGCCTACGTCCTTGCCTCTGTGGCACCACCCCTGGCTCTATGCTTCAGGACAAGAAATCTGCTCTTCATATGATTGAAAACTGCACTTGGTAAACGTGTTTTTTCTTCCCTTCTGTATTTTTCGCAGCTTATTGTTTGTTAATTGTTTAAATTTACATGAATACTTTGACACATTGTCATATTTAGGGGGCTATGCTAAACAAGTCGTACAAATTTTTGTAGTCTCCTTTTTCTCTTATATGCCATTATGACTACGTAACATGGAAATTACTATGTAACTGCATGATCCATTGTAATATTTTCTTTTTTTATGATTGTTAATGACTGATTGAAAAAAATATATATAAATTGAGTTGAATAGATCTGACATTACAAAATATTATTCCATATATGCTATTTGGGTATGAAGATCAAGTACGAAACTCCTTTAAAAAGTTTTAAATTCTAAGTTTGATCCATTATGCCTCTGTTTACCTAGAAGTGATCAATACATTATTAGTAACATCAGAAAGATGATTTAATTTTCGTATTTAAATTTCATCGCTTTGATATACCACTGCATTTTAGATAAACACACACATACACACATACACACACACATACACGCACACACACACACACACATACGTAAACCACAATCACACACAAACATACACAAGTCATTCACACACATACACACACATGCACACAAACATACAAAGACACATATAGACACACATGCGCGCGCATGCACACGCACACACACACACACACACACACACACACACACACACACATGACAAAAACACAGTAATCAATGGTCATTGTGGTATTTACACGTCATGGTCAGGGACAGGAATAGTAGGCCTATATTACTTTGTATTTACAACTTACACACAGACTCGTGAAACAAATAATCAAAGGTCGTACTGTATACCCACTTCATAATTACAGAGAGGTATGCTTCGCACACTGTGGATATACATATTTGCTATTTCTTCTACCAACATCATGCAGAATTATACTCACGGTGTATACCACCGTAAGCTTTTACGCCCGTAGTGTAACCAAATGACAGCACGTGACCGGGTGTAACATCCCGAATCGTTATGATATGAAACCACATATACGCCGTCGATTATGCTTATAACTGCAATTCATGAGCTTTCGACAAACACGTGTATCTGCATATCAGGCTGAATTATCAGGTGGTCGTTAGATACCCTGTATTTCTGTAACGAACCACTGATCGTTAAGTAATTACAAACATGGCACTTTCGATGGAGGACGAAAGAACAACCGCTGCCGTGCAATCTACAGGTCATTCAGAGTCGACGGATTTCACTGCCACACATAGCAAAGGTCGGACGCCATTAATGATTGCTTGTAGAGAAGGAGATTTGAAAATTGTGGAGTCGCTGCTGAGAATGAATGTCTGCCTTGATGCGACGTGTCCAAATAATGGATTCACGGCTTTGCATTTCCTGTGTAATACAGAGTACAACCACTCTTTAAAAATAGCTATCGCCAAACTGTTGTTTGAACATGGTGCCACATTTCAGAAGGACTCGCGTGGACTGAGTCCTTTGTTTTACGCAGCCATTGGAGAATTTATGGAAGTCGTTGAGTATTTCATCTCTTTAGAGTCGATGGTTTCTAGGGAAGAGCGGATTATGGCTCTTGAAATCTTAGGGGCACTCTCTGCCAATAGCTTGCACATATCGGAAGAATACGAGGACAAGAACAAACGCTATATCTACGACTTCTTGCAGAGAGCCATGGTCCTTCGCTACGAGAATGAGGACGACATACTTCCAAAGACCCGCTCGCTTCAAATTGACGGGAGAACTGCGTTTACCGAATGCAAGACGATGACTGAGCTGGAGCAGATAAAAGGAGATAGCCATGGAATTTACATAGAATCATTTGTGATTCTAGATAGAATCCACATGATATGAAAAGGGAACTTCTATTTAATCCCATGAAGGCATACGCAGGTGATATAGCGAGTACATCGCGATGGAAGGAGTCGCTCGATCTACTGACGTACGTTGCCAACTCTCAATTATCTCTCAAGTCAAACTCAATAAAAGATGTAACGCTACATGACGTAAGTTATGTTTTAGAATACGCCATATATGACTGGGATCATGTACCTCCCCTGTCAGAAATGTCCTTCCAAGACTTTCATAGACTTCTGAAACTAAATGCAGCTATGGTGACGTCCTGTGATCTACAGGATGAGGACGAACAGAGCTTCGACTCTTCAGATAGTGAAGAGATAGGTGATTGCTCCTCAACGATCGATAGCCAAATATACTATCTAAAGAGATGTTTGACCGACGTGGCATGCGTGACTACTTATGTTTATCCTTCGGAAGAGGAAGTGGACGCCGTATGTCGAGTGGTTGAGGAAATAATGAACGTTATATGCCAGGTTGATACTAACGAGTCTTTCATCAGTTGTCTGATTAAAGACTCCCTAAATGCTAATTCGTTTTCCACATCATACAGGTTTGGTGTCTCTCCAAGTAGCATCGCACGCTTGGCTGGTCGTATCTTACAATTCGAGGATGTAACGAGAGTTGATCCGGACACGGGAAATACGTTGGTGCACACATTGCTTTAATATGTTCCTGTTGATTGCGATTCAATGTCGAAAATGTTATCCATTCTTGTGCGATGTGGATGCAATCTACATGTCAAGAACAAGCGAGGTAAATCAGCTCTTGACCGAATCAGAGAAGTAGAACTGTTGCAGCTCTGTACCCTGCAGGAACTCGCTGCTAGAGTAATACGCAGAGATAGGATATCGTATCGGGCTTGTATGCCGATACAACTATGCAAGTATATAGAAATGACAAATAATCAATCAACGTCCAGGAAAAATAGCATATCAATGACACCAATACAAAGTAGGGTAACACAGATGTACTACCATGTTCTTATTTGTACAGTGTTCTCAAGCATTAACATTGATTAAGTGATTTGTAAATAGTGACTTCCTCAGAAGGAAAAATTCTATAAAAATATAAAACTCAATATAAATCTAATTCTCTTTCATTCAAACTATGATGGTCTGATAAAAACTATGATAGTTACTATAGGGCGTGTACAGAAATGATTCAGTGAACTCTACCCTTAATAAGAAATGGTTAGGTACTGTGTATAGTGGCTGTTTCCCAGGAAACAAAAACAAACTTAATATTGAACTGGATTTCTTTTATACAAAAAAATTATGATTCGTTAACAATGCCAATGATATCAAAGTTAATTACTTGATCATTTCTTTTTTTATTTTTCATAATCATTTTTGTTGACTAAAAAGTAGATGTCAACACATACAAAATTATGATTTTCTTACCCAAATTCAATATTTTGCTGACGTTACTATCCAGATTGAAGAGTACACGTTCATATCTCCTCTAAAAAAAAGTCCGTATTTTCTTTTGTAGTCTTCCTTTTTTCTTATATCTTATAATGACAATGTAGCATGCAACTTACATTGTAAATGCCTGATCCTTTGTAATATTTCCCTTTTTTGATTGTTTATGACTGATTGAGGAAATGAATAAATTGAATTGAAATTGAATTAAATTGAGTAGATCTGATATTTGTAGGATATTATTCCATGTATTCTATTCGTGTGTGAAGATCGGGTACTAAACTCGTAGAAAAGGTTTAAAAGTCTGAGTTTGATCGCTCATTCCTCCATTTACATAGTAATGATCAATGCATGCTTGGTACCATTAGAAAGATTGTTTAATTTCCTTTAAAATGGTATCGTATTTGTTATGATTATACCATCGAGAAAAGGGCGGTGTTGTAAAAATACGGGATAACTGGTGTAAAGTGAAAAGCTGCAAAATGAACAACGGTCGGCATGAAGAGTCAACACAGAACATGTTCTTTGTGTTTATGTCTGTTGTTCTCAAGTGGTCAACAATATGAATGCCAATATCAATAGCAGCCCCTGCCACTTTACTTTTTAAAGGTCCCTTAACATCCGAATGCACGTTGATTTCTGTTCATGCCTATTTCAATTTCAATTTCAATTTATTCATATTTCTGTTAAATGATATACAAAATTAAAACAATAGTACATCAAACATAGTCATCACTAAATCACCAAATCACTAAACATTTTGTTTAAAAAAATGCATCATATATTTTTTTAAATATTTATAAACCTTTTCTGCCACTTTTTTAGCCCCCACACCTCTAAAAAGAAAAGTCCTCCAGATCATCTTTATTCATAGTCTGCATGTTATATCATCATCTAATACCACTTGAGCTAAACAAAATAAAGGTCCCCAGCCATTCAAATACGTGTTGATTTCTGTTGACACGGATTGTTCTGCACATACCAGAATATGCATTTATATTTTCAATCATTTGGGGCGGGGTGGATGGTAGATGTGGTGCTTAGTAGGGGGGGGGATCGGTAAATAACTAATTGTACATTATGATGCTTATTTCCGTAAAGTAATTTGGTATATAGGCCTACATACTGATAGGCATACAGAGAAATCAACGAGGATTTGATTTTTAGGGGATCCTTAAATATCAAAAAGGAAAGGCAGCCAATTTGAATTGGGGTAGATTGGACATATTTTCCTCAGGGTTTCCCTTACGACATTCAAAATGTGTTGTTGCGGCACAAATTGTCGCCGGCGACAATTTGTGAGGCCCTGCTGATTCTGATTTTTTGACTCCTTGGCGACAATTTGTGCCATAAAAACAGAACCTGGCGGCACAAATTGTTGTCATTAATTGTGTCTGTGTCTATGTCTGTTTGTGTATTTATCTGTCTATGAGTGTCTTTCTGTGTGCGTATCTGCGTGGGTGTGCATGTGTGTAAGGTGTCTGTATGTGTTATGTGTCCGTGTGTATTTGTCTTTGTTCGAGTGTATCTTCATGTGTGTGTTTCCGTGTGTGTCTGTTTGCGTGTATGTATATGTCTATGTGTCTGTGTCTGTCTGTGTGTCTGTATGTGTCTGTGTGATTGCCTGTATTTTTTTGTGTCTCTTTGTGTGTCTGTATGATTGCCTGTATGTCTTTTGTGTTTGTGTCTGAGTTTGCCTGTGTTTGTCTGTGTGTTTGTGTGTCTTTGAGTGTATGTGTGTTGGTAGTGGAAGTAGGTATATGGGTTTACTTGTATACTGGGCGTGTAAGGCTCCGTATGCGTCTGTGTGTATGTGTGTGTTTGTGTGTTTGTAGGCCTATGTGTCTGTGTATGTCTGTGTGTCTCTGTATGTGTCTATGTGTCAGTGTGTGTCTGTCTGTATGTGTCTCTTTGTATGTCGGTATGTGTCTGTGTTTGTATGTGTGTCTGTGTGTATGTGTCTGTCTGTGTGTCTGTTTATGTGACTGTATGTGGCTGTATGTGTCTGTGTGTATGCATCTGCCTTTTATGTGTATGTTTGTGTGTATGCATATGTGACTGTATGTGGCTGTATGTGTCTGTGTGTATGCATCTGCCTTTATGTGTATGTTTGTGTGTATGCATATGTCTGTATATGTCTGTTTGTATGGCTGTATGTGTCTGTGTGTTTGTCTGTGTGTTCGTGTGTCTGTGTGTGTGCCTATGTGTCTGTTTGTGTGTCTGTAAGTGTCTGTGTTTGTAAGCGTGTTCCTGCATGTGTGTCCATGTGTTGGTAGTGGATGTGGGTATACGGGTATAGGGATTTGCGTGTATACGGGATGTATGCATCTGTGTGTGTGCCTGTATGTGCCTGTATGTGTTTGTGTGTATGTATGTGTCTGTCTTTGTGTGTGTGTATGCATCTGTGTGTGTGCCTGTATGTGCCTGTATGTGTTTGTGTGTATGTATGTGTCTGTCTTTGTGTGTGTCTCTGTATGTATATGTGTGTCTGCATGTGTCTGTGTGTTTGCCTGTATGTGTCTTTGTGTGTACCTCTGTGACTCTATTTGTCTGTTTGTGTGTATGTATGTGTTTGTGTGTTTGTGTGTGGTTTTTGCCTGGCTGTGCTTGTCTGTGTGTATATGCATGTCTGTATGTCTGCATACAAATGCACAGACACATACAGAAAAAACACAAACAGAGACACACAGACAAATACGCAGGCACATACAAACACACAAAGAGACATACAGACAGACATGGAAACAAACAAACACATATCTTACAGACATACAGACACACAAACAACAGAGAGACATATATAGAGAATTACACGCCCCGTATACACGTAAACCCATGTACCTACACCCACTACCAACATGCATACACACAGAGACAAACACACGGACACGTACAGACACACAGACATACACAGACATGAAGACACACCTACAGACTAACACACAGACACGTGCAGATACACACAGACACACAAACATACAGACACACAAACAGACACACACAGACAAAACGGATACATACAGACACACAAACAGACACATGCAAACAATACACACATACCCTTGTACACCTATATACACACAAACAGTTTAATGTGCTTTGATCATGGCTGGCGACAATTTGTGCCGTCATGTTTTTCACAAATCGTCACAAATTGTCGCCGACGACAATTTGTGACGCAACAGTGTGTTATGAAAAGTATTTGAGAAACATTTCTAACAAAATATATTTGTGTTTCATTTTAATAGGCTAAATTTTACAGACACAGGCTTACTTTGTGGAGCTTAAAATTAAACAAATTCAAACTTTGCTATCTAAGCTACATAGTAGAGTTTGAATGGACAAATAAACACCCTATAATACAAAAGTTTCTATACACTGTTAGTCTATGGGAGGAAGTGGGCAGCTGAATCCGATCAACTTGTAGATTTTCACTTTTTAAAGAACTAAATAATCATTTGAAATACATTTTTTTTTTCAGGACTTCTATTTTAGACCTTATCAAAGACACTTAGAGCTTGGAGGAATTTGTAGCTCACATGTTTTTAAACTGTGGTCAATGTTAGCCTGTGGCTTTAATCTGACTATGTACAATACAATGTTCCAAGGGAGGTTTGTTTGGTTGTTTGTCACATGTGGGTTCAAACACCCACAAACAAAATCAAACCGGGTAAATCTAGGAAGATTGCGGCAGCCTTTCCATCTCATGTCCCAACCCTAACACTTTTTTATGTTCCTAAGGCCTACCAACGTTTGCTTGTCTTTTTTTATTATCTCACCAACATTTTTAAACACTTACATACACTAGCAATCTAACTTTAAAACGGCAGGGAAAAGTCCGATATCAATATTTCATATCATCCCGTGTATTACAAATCTTAATACTGCTGACACTTAGATGAAGCACAAAAGAGGGCGTTCATCGGATGCTTGTAAGTCTATCAGACACCTGTTCGCTCCAAACGGAGATCAGTCAAGACTTAGCAGCCACAATAGGCGCACGCATTCCATTCCTACTGGGTACCCATTTATGCACCTGGGTGGAGAGCAGCAAAGCAGATTAAAAATGTCTTGCTGAAGGACATTAATGCCAGGCGGACTCGAACTCCATACTTCTAGATTGTCAGGCACGTGCCTTACCAATCTCGCCACAGCACCTCTGCTGGCATCATTGGCATTTCTAACATAGCCTTACTTTTTGAGGGACACAAAATTTAGATTATTATTAGTCCCCCTTCCAAGGGAATCTGGCTGTGCAAACAAATTGCAAAATTCATTCTTAACCCGTTGGAGACTAAACACGAGTTAAGTTGTGTTGGTGTTTATGGAAAATGCGGGTTATAGTGAAATAAAATTGTCTTCAACAGGTTGATGCTATTTTATGTTATTTCTGTGCATGCACAATTGTAGAAATCACAATTTCTACCAGACCCTTTCTAGCACGATTGATATTGATAGCATTTTTTCTTCCGTGGAACAGCCCTTTTTTTATATATTATTTAATCGATTTTTAATGCTAGAGTTACACTGTTTATACACGGACGCATTAGATTATACGTTTTATTTCACTTGGAATGACTGTCCTTTATAGGATATTGTTCCTGAACGTTGATTATTTCATTTCTATAAACTCGCAAAGACGTTTCGGTACAAAAGCCTGATACGATATCCTGTCTCTACGTTTACTCTAGCGGGCGAGGTTCCTGTAGAGGGTACAGAGCTGCAACAGTTCGAACTTCTCCAATAGTGCATCATTCTCTTCCTCTTTGCATCAATCGAGGGCTGATTCACCATGCTTGTTCTTTAAACATGTAAGCTGACATCCATTTCGCACAATAAGGGATAAATTTCATCGTCAGTTGTTTCGACACCAACATGTTGAAGCAACGGTGGAGTACTAACGTATTCCTTTGTACTATCAGTTTCGGCTGGACTCTTCGAATTGTAATAATACGACAGCTAGACGTTCGATGCTACTTGTAGAGGCAGGAATGTTTCTTACTATCCACAATTGTGGCGTTCTTTAGTCAGAAAGGATATGAAGACACGTTACTATTAGTCTGCGTATAAAGTTCATTATTTCCTCGACACTCGGCAGTATGGCGGTCACTTCCCTTTCCGGCAAATAAATCGATAGTTGGTACATACGACGGTGAATCAATAGTATTCAAAAGCTCTGGGAATTGGTACACTGAAATGAGCTCACATTGTACTCTTCATCATGGCAAAGGTCATCATCGGCTGATGGGCTCTATTTACCCTTTCGTCATGTAAAGAGTACGTCGTCACTGGATGAGTCATTTTTTTACCTCTTCGTCATTCGAAGAGTCGTCTCTGTTGGCATGAGCTCGCATTTACCTCTTCGTATGCACAAGAGTCATCCTAGATGGGCTCTTATATTACCCTTTCGTCATGACAAAGAGTCATTCCTAGATGGGCTCTTATCTTACCCTTTGTCATGCAAAGAGTCGTCATCGCTGGCGTCTCGAGAGCTCGGTTTTTACCCTTGTCGCCATTCGATAAGAGTCGTCATCAACCGGATTGAGCGCTTTCTTTAACTCTTCGCGAATCCAAAGGAGTCCGCATCCTGGATGAGTATCATTTATCTCATCGTCATCCGAAGATTGTAGCTTGTCTTTCGTCACAATCATGTAGATCACAGGAAAGTCAACAAGCTGCATATAATTATAAGTAATCGAAAAAGAGGTCTTGCGAAGAATTGGTTGGAACGGGAGGTACATGACGCCAGAAAGACGTAGAGATTTCTTAAACAATGAACTTAGTCTCAAATTTACATCTTTTCATGCGATTTTGACCATCAGTGATAATTGAGAGTTGGCGACATAATCAGTATTAATCAGCGCCTCTTCCATTGTGATCGACCGCCAGCACACATACGAACTGCTCCATGGATTAAAAGAATTCTTTTCATCTCATCTAGTTAAAGCTTCTATCTAGAATCACAAATGTATTCTAGAGAAGTCCAGGCGAATATTCACGTATCTGCTCCAGCTCAGTCATCGTCTTGCGCATTCGGTAAACGCAGTTCTCCGTTCAACTTGGAGCGAGTGGCGTTTTGGAAGTGTATCTCCTCATTTCTCGTACCGAAGGATATGGCTCTCCGGAACAAGTCATAAATATGGGCATGTTTTCGCTCTGGTCAAATATCACTCGCGTCTCGAACCCTTCCTGGACTATGCGCGTAGACGGCCTCCTGCAATCTCAAGAGCCATGATCCGGATCTTCCCTAAAGCCATGGACTCCAAAGACACAAATACTTCAACGACACAAAATCAACCATATGATGGCCCAGCATGAGAAACAAAGGAACTTCAGTCCGCGTGATGTCCTCTGAATTGTGTGCCCCATGATTAAAGCAACAGTTCGGCAAAAACCTTCTCTTCCAAGGTGTGCTCAATTCCTTCATTCAAATCTATTACACAGGAAATTGCAAAGTCGTGAATCCATTCTTAGATCTTTGCATCGAGGCTGACATGCATTCTCAGTGTAGCGACTTCACAGTTTCAAATTCCCATGTTTACAAGCAATGCATTAATTGGCGTCGGCCCTTCCTATTCTTGGTGCGGTGAAATCTGTCGACTCTTTGAATGACTTGTAGATTGGCATGTCAGTGTTGTTCTTTCGTCTCCATCGAAAGCGCCATGTTCGTATAGTTTAACGAGCAGTGGTTCGTCACATACAGCACGGTCTAATGCGTCACCTGATGTGCAGATGACAGGTGTTGTCGAAAAGACACACATTAGAGTTAGGAGGATAATAGACGTCGCTTACATACTGTTTGATTTTATTACGATTCGGGGTGTATACCGAGTCACATGATCTTAATTGGTAAACAAAATGGCGTGCTACCTTATCGTGGTAAACACGAGAGTATGATTGCACAAAACAGTAATTATCCCCACATGTATCGTGCGAGAGGGGCGCCACAATCGGGGGGGGGGTATGGCTGTGACGGAAAAAGTTGGACCTTGGATTTGAGGAAAAAATTTTCACCCCCCCCCCCCCACTGAGCCCGAGTTTTCAGGCGGCATGCTGTGACCCGAGAAAAATGTTGGACCTGGGTCTTGGCATTTCGCACGGCATGAGACAAATTCCCCCCCCCCTAATTTCCAAAATGGATTGCCGCCACTGTTGTGCGAGTACAAAGACAATGCTGTTCGGGACCGATGAAGTATCAGTACAGTATGACCTTTGTTTATTTGTCGTGTTGATAGCGCCCAAAGTTCGTGAATTGACAAGTATAACACTAGAAAACCTTCCGGAAGAGGAGGGTTATGGGCGTCATTTTATATCAAGAAATAACGGAGATTTTCACCGTTTTTGCCTTCCCCCATTGTGTTCATTTGGAAAGTAAATTTTTTTTGTTGGGGGGGGCGAGCCAAAAAAAAAATGCTTTGGTCGCGTTTGGCCTCCTGCCTCCCCCCCCCCTTCAACCCCCCCCCCCCGCCGCGCTGGATTCGGATTGCTGTTGGCTTGCATTTTGATACTAGTATAGTCTTTTTTTTTTTTTGGCGGCCAAAAAATTTTTCGATTATTTGCCCTGGCGCGGCCGGGGAGGCGGGGGGGCGGGGGGGGACACTCGAGTTACAACGATGATTTTATGTGCTACACTAAGTCGAATATCGGGAGCTCTTTAACTGGCTTGTACCGTGAAAAAATAAGGGTTTTCGGAGGTGAAGCAAAGGCCTAGAAGACCTCAAAAGTGCTGATGCATCGGAACAGCCGAAGTGCTGAAAGTGCAGATGCTCTCGGGAGGGGGAGGGCCACTTTCCACCGGTCTGCTACCACCCGTGATCCAACAACCTCAGAAAATGCACCGCTAAACGGTAACCCTCCATAACAATATTGGCCAACCCTAATTGGCGTAAAACCTGAGAAAGGCTTACTCTAAGAGACGTGACTCCTATGAAATCACCAATTATCGATACCCTAAGTGGCCGTGAACAGCGAATCCACAATTTTGATACTTCATACTCTAAGTGGTGTAAAGTAATTGATACCTACTCAAGTGTCCTTCTCATCTAAAAACATTATTGTACATTGCACAACCGAAGAGGTACTTGATATTCATAAATAATTTTCTAATTACCAAACGCTCCATTTGGCATATTATTGGATCTCATTCTAATTAGCACCCCTAAATGGCGATAATCTACATAACCAAATTAGTCGTAACCCTACTTTGGGCGTGACATGTGAGAAAAAGTTACCCTTTCCCAAAGACCGTCGACGACGCCGACGGCTTGAAAAGAACCTTTTCGACGATTTTTGTTTTACGCAAATGCGTAGCCAGGCTGTGTGGAGAGTGACCCCCCCCCAAAACAATGCTCTAGCGCCGATCTAGCTTATAATCTACGCGATGCGAAGAACATGACACAGCGGCTACGTGTGCTTAGTCCGAATCCCAGACTAATCAATTGCGAATATAGAAGTATTGAAGCTCTGGAGCGCGTTTGTTGAATATGCATTGGTACGAAGGAACGGCCAAATTTGGGTTCGGTCTGGAAATTAATATTACAGTGAAACTGTCTATTGTGGCCACCAAGGGGCAGAACAAAAATTTGTGCGCCTTTATAGACAGGTGGCCTGCTATAGACAGGTTCTTTTAACACTTGATTTGTCTCCTGGGAATTATTTTAGGTGGGCCACTATAGACAGGGTTAGCTGCCTATATAGAGGTGTGCCGTTACGACAGTTGACCGTATATAAAATAATATATGATATATCAATATATATATATATAAAACATTCTGTGGCTTCTGAAATTGTAATGCATTAGGGAACTGAATAGGGCTGAAAATGATGGTCTGGAACAGCAAGCATCGCCACAATTATACTTAAGTGCCCCCCCCCCCGCCCGAAACCTTCAAAATGTTTCTCCCCAGTATGCTCAATTCAAACTGGGGCCCTGAACGTCATACCCCATTGGCAGTTAGCCTCACCCCTGGGAAATTTGGATATACCAATCCAACCTCATCATTTGGGACATTCATTCAACCTTTTCATCAATGATATAGTTCGTCGGCGTCATTCCGAACCGTCGTATCAGTCGATTTTTGGTCAGAATTATCGACTTTGAGATTTTTGCATAAAATGAAAGTACAAGTCCTATATATGGTTAAAATTGTCTAGACAGCAGTTTATTTCATTTGTGAGATATTTGTGGGGATTTTAAAAGGCTAGTGCCATACAAATTTTTTGAATAAAATGCGCAAATCCCACTTGGAATGGTACTGGTAGACAGCCAAACAACAAACTGCGCGCACTTAATATGCAAAGACGCGTCAGATACTGTCGTATCTGCGTGCATTGACTTTGCACGTGAGAGAGAGATACGACGTGTGTGCTGATCGCGCGTATTGAAAATTAGAACCAGCGTTGTTGTATTTCCTATGGCGTTTATAGTACAGGAAAATCTAAACCACTCAAAACCGAAAATTACAAGCTTGTAGCGTCTTTTGCGATTATTTTCTTCTGATTTCTTCGTTCTGTGTAAAAAATAAAAGATATAATGTATAAGCAATTGTCTTGGTCTTTCCTACCATGTAGATTTCTAGCAATGAAAATCTTGTTGAGGCTTGGCGACAAAAAGTGGCAATTTATTAGTCAACTTTGAAGTCGATTTTCTCTGAAATGGGTTTCGCACTGTCGTATCGCGATATACGGTTCGGATGACGACGCACGGTTATGCTATGCTTGAATTACGATTTTTTTTTTTTTTTTTTTTTTTGATTGGGATAACATAGGGGTGTTGTATTAATTTTTCGCGAAACCGATGCAGCCAGCAAAGTTAGACAATCCATAATGGAATTCTGTTAGATAAACTCTTTCTTTGAATCTTTTATGATCAAATGAATCAAAACGTAACAATACACTAATTCAATAGAATATTTTACACGTCACGATAGGACAAAACATCACTAACATTGTAGATGTCATTTTTCATGCAATATTTAATTAATCAAATAAAATCAAAACGCAAGAAAAATACAAATCGGGGAAAATATTACATACACAGAACAGCACTTAAATACATGCCGTGGGAGATCTCTGAAAGTTAGTTAACCTCCCTCACTCCAACCGCTCCCCCCCCACCTACCCCTCCGCATAAAAAAAACAAACCCACAATGTGTTATGAAATGGCAGTTTTCCTTTTCTGTGGCAAAAGGTATAAACTTGTGTTTCCTGTCTCATCCACATGTTATCTACTTAATATAGAAAAGAATTGAACTGATTTATAGTATTCTGAAATGATAACTGCCATGTTCCAGTAGAAACGCAATTGCCAACTGACAGCAAGTGTTATTCTGGTGTCTTGCACTAAGTCTACAGTCTAGTACATTTTTTTTACATATCTTCGTTTTCGTGACTAATATCCAGCACAATAGTTTCCATGTTCAGCAAAGTAACTATTGTCAAAAGTTAGTACGTGCTAGTAGTGCTGATCATCATGGATTTGCTCACATTAATTTACTTATACAGTGTGTATTTAATTTGTGAAACTGTGTATAAGTTCTGTTCTTTCCCAATTTGAATAAATAACATGCTTTATGAGATACAGCAATAACGTTATTTTTTTCAATGTATTTATAGTGCGTGTACGACAAACATCAAATACATATTTACAAAATGTACGGCTCCAAACCCGTCATAAGGATGATTGGGACTACAAGATGATAGTATGTAATGAATATTCATTGAATAATGATATAGCGTTGAGGACGTGAGATTTTCAGAAATTCGCCTTCTTCAATGTATTGCTTATCTTTGTGATTTTTAAGGCCAGAAAAGAAAAAGCCGTTGGGCCTGGACATAATCATATATCTTTGATCGCTGTAGAATACACCATATACGGTTCACATGATCTTACGGGTGACGGACAGTACTACATGACACTAAGCCCTTTGTCAAAAGAATAACTAAACCATGGCATTCTTCATTATACTTGCAATAATCCGTTGTCAAATCTTCGCCAAAATCGTAGGTGATAATTGAAACTGTTTTGCCGGTTTCACGGAGCCATAATTTCAACCGTTTAGACTCATCAAGCGATGAATGGGAATCAAATTACCCAAAAATAATAGTTTATAACATAATGTGTTAACTAGATAATATAGATATTGCTATCAAAATAGAAACATATTCATGACATCATAACATAATAATGTATACAGTTTTTAAAATAAGGTTGTTCGAGGATCTGTCTGACGTAGTAACAATGATGCAAGCAATAATGATTTCATATAATTCGATTATCAATATTATTACATTAAATACTCCTCTTTCTAACGTTGTTATGCTACAATATCACGACAACACATGTACATACCTAGGGTCCATAGGGACGTGGTTGTAAAGAGCGAGCCTTAGCAAGGCACAGAAAAAGGTGCAAAATGTATAATAATATATATATATATATATAAATATATATACATATATATATATATAGTACATATATATATATATATATATAATATATAAGATTATATATATACTATATAATAGGGAACCTGGTATGAAGGAAATGGTTTTATAGAAATGGTGGTCGGTGGAGCAGCGTTGTATATATACATATATTATAGGGAAACTCTTACAGCTAGCCAACCTATCTATTACAGCGTGGTCCCAAAAAGAATGCCACAGCATTGCGATCGTTTAATTTTCTTAAAAATCATTCACAAACTGTCATCGGGTGATTATTTCATGGGTTAGAACATTTCTCTTTTCAACAAAATGATACCAAGATCATCATTTTGATTGAGGGTGTGTTTGGATCTGAGGGCTATTTTTTTTTTTGGGGGGGGGGGGGCAAGTGTCGTTCCCAAATTTACTTTTATTTGTACACTCCAGTGATCATCAGAATTACGAAATATTCTCGCCATCGTCTCAGCATGCATCAGAACAAACCGCGATTTACAATGGCGAGATGTCGCTAGCATCTCGTTCTTATTGAAAGCCGCGCACGCGCATTCCAGCCTCTTGTCAATTGCAGTTTTGTCCGGTCTATGGAAGTTGAGACGCCAGAATATCTCGGCGTTCCAATGACCGCCGCTCCTGTTGAAAATTGGCAAATTTGGGAAATTGCATTGCCTTCCGAAAAAATGCCTAGAAACAAAAACGCCTTTACTCAAAATCAATTGAATCTTGGTATCATTGGAAAAATGAAAATTCGAAACCAAACGAATAAAAATTTAATGACATTTTGCCGATAATGGTGAAGAAAATTAGCGATCCTACTCGTTCGCATTCTTTCTGGGCAACCCGTGTATAAGTGGCACTGAAATAATTTCCTTGGAGACAAATCATGTGTTAAATAACCTCTCCATAGCAGCCACCTTTCTTAAAAAGGCCAATATTCGTTTCCCGTGGGTGCCACATTAAAACAGGTTTCAGGTTTTCACTGTATATTATACTATTATATATATACTATATATATATTGTACTATTTCACATTTCAGGAAGTATTACTTTCGTGATATACATACCAATAGACATTTATTGACAGAAGTCAACGTTGAATTACGATATCAGGGACGTCTACCGACACTTATAAGGTAAAGGCAAGGCCACTTTGAATTTAGGTAAGTTAGAAATGTTTCCCTTAGTTCTATTTCTACGTTTAAATGAGATTGTTTGAAAACTATTTGAGAAACAATTCCAACAAAAGATCATTTCTGTTTCATTTCTAATTACTAAACGTACTTTTGAACCTACAATAACAATTATTAAAGGAGTCCGTTTGCCAATATTTGAGTTCAAACAAAGAAGCAAAATAGTGTCAAATCTGGGGAAGAATTGGCAGCCATTTCCACCTTATGTCCCAACCTAACAATCTATTTTTAGAAAGAGTTCTTATGCATGTCCACTAATCTTCCTTCTCTTCTCACCAAATTGCTTAAACTCTTACGTTATCTTAAGCAAGTCAATCTCGAAGGCAGTAACAGTAAATCATAAATATTTAATATCCTGTGTATTAAACACCTCTTGATGCGAAATACTTGATTTTGTTAATTATTTAGCACTGTACGAGGAAAAGGTTTTTTTATTTGATAAGAACTAATTTTCTTCGTAAACAGGTTTTGATTACAATAAAATTAAAATTTAATCATATACATTTATTTCACTCTGATATCATTGCTGATCAAAAGAGAGCAAAATATTTGCTGAAGAAAAATTAGATCATTGTTACTTTTTCCTCAAAACAAAAAAACTGGTACTGCCATGTACCACAATTTACCAAATTAGTGTTCTTAATGCTAGGGACACTGATTTTACAGGCCTATATTTTATGTACACGCCCATTCATAAAATCCCGATTTTCACACACCACCACTTTCTGCATTCAGAAATCAAGTTAATAATAGCTTTTCTTATTTCAATATCATCGTTTTTTTCCCGCCAACATGTCACTGTATACAAATCAACTCATCAATTAATAATTATTTAGTAGCATACACTGTATATACATAACCTGCTGACTATATCCTGGTTATCCAGTTTTTACTCTGTTTTTTTTATTGCCCTGCTCTTTAGAGGATACTGTTCTTGGTATTGATTATGAAATTATTTCTATTACACTCGCACAGACGTTTTCGGCGCAAAGCCCGATACGATATTCCTATCTCTCCGTATTACATCTGCAGCGAGTTCTTGTAGGGTACAAGTCTGCAACAGTTCCGACTTCTCTCAATTAGTCGTCATCAGTTCATTTCCTGTATGATCCAGTCAAGGGCTGATTCACCTCCCTGCTCGTCTCTTAACGTCTGTAGGTTGATCCATTTTGTCAAGAAGCGTACTCACACATTTTCACCATTGATTTCGTCATTCGACAGGTAACATCACGTGAAGCAACTTGTGCACTAACGTATTATCCACGTTGTTATGTATTACTCTGCGTTCGCATCCTCAATTTGAAAGATTCGACCAGCAAAACGCGTTCGATGCTACGTGGAGATGCACAAATTATCATCTAAGAATCATTCGGCAACGTTTCAAGTCAGACAACTTGATCAAAAGACTTCGTTAATATTAGCTGGCGAATAAAGTTATTATTTCTTCAACCACTCGACATACGGCGGTCCACTTGGTCTTGCCGAAGCGATAAACGTTATGATGTTACAATTGCCATCGTGCGTCAAAGATATCATAGTGTTCCTTAAGATGTTATTCGCTGGATGAGGAGCAGTCACCTATATTTTCACTATTTAGACCGTAGCTTTTTTTGTACCTCATCATGTAGATCAATGAAGTTACCAAGGCCCTTGCATTAATTTAAGTAGTCTGCTGACGTCTTGCTGAGGAAATTTGTTTAAGGGGAGATACATGCATCCCAGTTGACGATTGGCGGTTTGTAACACCGAGAGCATATTGAAGTG